>PVJS01019138.1:0-34034 GCA_004027185.1 Glis glis | reverse complement strand
GAACAAAGAAAATTATAAAAGTTTATAGTAAGAAAGCGATAAAAGGCACTATGTTAAACTTTGAACTCTTGCTCTGTAGCCATAACTCCAGTTCTCATCATAAATAATCCAAGTGCCAAAACCAGGTCTAGCAGCCACCCACGGCATTATGCCAAATGAGATATATGCTCTGACGATTTGCACTGTTACGTCTAGCAGCTGCCCACAACAATATACCAAACGACACGTATACTCTGACGAATTATACTGTTACGTCTAGCTCATGACACTATGCCAAATGCTCTGACAATTATCTGCTCTCATAGCTTTGCACTGTTATTTCTGAAAAATCACTAAGATTGTATAAACCACAAGCATGAACAACAATCAGTTGATGATGTATTTTGTTTCCCTAATCATTGTGTATAAAATCCTTGCCTAAAGCTTTGCAAAAATACATTCAGATGCAACCTCCTTGAGTTGTGTCTGTTTGTCACTCATCGCCGACTCCTTGCCCACCTTCCCGAGACCCCTGTCCCGTCGGTTTCAATGCTCTCCGGCTGAGCTGGTCCGTCGCATATAGTATGTATAATATGTATAGTATATATATACATACATACTATATATATACATAGTATGTATAGTATGTCACTATTAGTGGGATTGCAAATTAGTGCAGCCGCTGTAGAGATCAATGTGGAGATTCCTCAGAAAATTGGGAATGGATCCACCATATGATCCAGCTATACCACTCCTGGGTATCTTTCCAAAGGGACAGAAATCAGAATATTATAGTAATGTATGCATATCCATGTTTATGGCAGCATAATTCACAATAACCAAATTATGGAATCAACCTAGGTGTCCATCAACAGATGTGTGTTTTTTTTTTCTTTTGTGGTACCAGGGATTGAACCCAGGGGCGTTTTACCTCCGAGCTAAACCCCCGGCCCTATTTTTTATACTTTATTTTGAAACGGGGTCTCATGAAGTTGCAGAGAGCCTCACTAAGTAGCTGAGGCTGGCCGCGAACCCAGATCCTCTGGTGTCCGCCTCCCAAGTACTGGGATTACAAGTGTGTGCCACCACGCCCAGCTTAGATGTGTGGTTTTTAAAGGAATTAGCAGGAGGGATCCTTGTGATGAAACTGTTCTTTGTCTTGACTGCAGTGGTGGATACACATGTGATAAAACTGCATATCACTAGAAAAACACACATGGACACAAGTGAATACAATAGAAATAAAAGTAAAAGAAATAGGAAAAAGATTAGTGGACTATATCAATGTTGACACTCTGGTTGTGATATTGTACTATAATTTTGCATGATGGTATTACTGATGAAAATTGCATAAGAAGTACGTAGAATCTCTCTATATAATTTCTTACAACTTCATGTGCATTTATAATGATCCAAAAAAAAGTTTTTAAAAAAACACATGTGTTGCCAAATCAGCTTTCTTTCATAATCCAAAATTGCCAACTCCTGGTGCATATTTTGGCAATGATTTGAGATAATTCAAAACACTCCTTATATAACTCATGTCTACAAAATCAAGTATAGTAACAGCAAAATCACTGGGAGTGCACTTAATGGAAGAAAGACAAAATAACTGTGTTGACAAGATTGAAATAAACTTGAAGAAGAATAGCATAGTCCCTTTGATCAAATAATTAATAAAAGCCATGCAATAAAGTGCTCAAAGTTATGTGTGTTACCAGAAAATTTGATAGTAAAACAGAATTGGTGAAAGAGAAATTAGAATGGATGAAATTCACTGAGGACTGTCCTAAAGATTATTTTATTAGTTATAAATAAACCACGGGGACCTCCTATTTCTTACTTCCAATTCCCAAAGGAATTAAAGTGGCTCCAAAACCAAAGTTACTCTTTTAGTTACCAGTGAGCACTCCAAAATTATTGGCCATTTTTCTTCTAAATTAATAGACCTTTTGCAGAGGAAGCCAAGAATTACATACTTATGTGATTGCAGTCAACTTTCACGTAAAAGAATCAATAGGACCTTGCTCAAATATATTCTCATACCAACTCTGGAGTTAACAAGGACACTGAATTTGGTCTTAATCTCAGTGGTGGCCTTCCAGGTACTCCAAGGACACTTCCACTAATTTCGTGTGTAGTCATGGGCAAGTCAAAATGCCCCCTGCATAGTGATGTCTGGCTTCAATTAAGTTAATGATGAGAACTTACATGAAATTGCGTATGTGATTTCATGTCAGTATCTTTAGATTGTATACTGTGGATAAGAACTTAAATTTACAGTGAAATTATTCCTATAACTATTTCATGACAGAAAACTGAAGTTACCTTGTAATTGTTCCCTACATTTTGAAATAAAATTATTCTTTGTTCTAATCTAAAAATATTTATACACGAAATGTCTTATAGGTTTATCTTTAACAAAGAAAATGTCATTGCATTTTATTTTCTTATAGGATTCTTAAGTAACTTTCTGTTCAATAGGTCAGTGATCCTTTATTAGAAAAACTGTAATTCCCACATTTTCAAATAATCAATTTCTACTTGAATCTGAATGATAGCTAAGTATATGGATTCTTTATTTTAAAAGATGTTTATTATGTGTTGGATATATCACATATATCACACGAATTACTCTTTAAATCTGAAATCATGTAAATGTCTTTCTTTAAAATAACAGAAATTTTACTCTTCTGAAAATTTGCATTGTTAGGAATATATAGAATAAAAAGAATCCAAAGGCTATTAAGGTTTTTAAGCTGTCAACTGAATTCTGCACACTACATTTATTCTGTTCCCATTTGCTACCAAGGAAAAGTGCAAAGTCAAACATGTTCTTACAAAAAGCACTATAAGCTGCATGTAAATGAGACCACTTTTCCTGAGGGTCTATCTTCGATTTGATAGTGCATTTAAGTGCTTGCTTTCACTTAGAATGGACTGAAATATACAAATAGAAACTGAGAGCAGTGAAAATGTCATTTATTCAAGATTTTCCCCAGGAATAAAAGAATCAAAACATATTATACTGTCTCTTTAAAGCAGTTCTTAATTAATTAAGCAATTATTTTCTATCGAGAAATAAAAATATTAAATATAGAAACAAATGTTATAGGCAATCAGTGACCAAAAGGGTCTATGAATCTGGCAATTTTATTTTACGATCTTGCTTTTAGTTGATTCAATATCTTTCTTTTCATTTCTTGGTCCAAATACAATACTGATAACTGTGAATGGTTTGGACTTACGGCTATGGCTATTTACCATAAACTTGTCATTTTCCAAATGGTAAGGTATAGATGTGTAAGCCTGCTAATTCATACCAAAAAAAAATTGCAACCATTCTTCTATGGCTTGTGATTTTTAGACAGACTCTAGAATTATAACATTAGCTTTTATAGTATGCTTTACCAACATGCTATAAAATTATAATCATATCATAATTATTTGTAGAGAAGTTTGCCGAGTAGAACCCACTAGGGAGCTTACATAGTGGTTAAAGGCATGGCTTCTATTGTCAGACATACCTAGGTTTAGATTTTGAGTCTTTCCCTAATACCACAGAGAGTTAGCCACTAAATCATCTACAGTTTATTTCTGTTTTTGTACAATAGATATAATAACCCCAACTCATCAATGAAATAATATCTAAATTTCTTAGAATAGTCCTAAAATTTAGAAAACAAAAGTCAGCTATTATTATTTTAACTCATCACAGTTGTATGTAACATTAAAAAAAACTCTTGAAAAGTAATTCTGCCCTTGATGAAAATACTTTTAGCTAATTTGAAATAGAGGTCAGCTTAGTTGTATATCACACTGTATGTTTTTTGCAAAACTTCACTCCGCTCCATTATGTGGAGAAACATCTCCTTCTCCCTTGAATTTAAACTCTTAATCTTTTTTTTTCAGAAGTGAGAACTGGCATGTCCTGCATAGAGGGGTAGCTACAGTCTGAATCCTAGAGCAAAGCTGAGAAGAGACAAAAGCAACCAGAGTACAACAGTCAACACATAATTGATGTGAATAAAAAAGAAGTGTTGAAGTATAAGCCACTGAAATTTTGGGGTTGTTAGCTCAGGAAAATTGACAAATGCAAAATCTGATACCTAAAGGAGGGCATTACCATAAAAAACTCAAAAACTATGTCTTTGATTTGGAGACCAGTGACTGTATTGAGAGAACTATTATTGCAGTCTGGAAAAGTGGTAACCCATACTGTGCAATGGTAAAACAACTTGAATGGCAAATTATGCAGGTAATAGATGTGTGCCTTTACATGAGAGGTTTGCAAAAGTCAGGGTTCCTAATGTACCTTGGTTGCCATTTGTTGATTTGAGAAAAGCATGACAAGAAAGAAGTGTTTTAATAAAGAGTCCATCATTTTTCACAAAGGAATAAGTTGCAAAAAAGAGAAAATAGGTATTTTAAGACTTAGATTGTTGAAGGACCCAAGTATTCTTTCTCTGTGCAGCTAGGCTTGGTTTAGATTTGGTCTTTTGGCAAAGACCAAGTTAAGAATGAAATCTTCGAAGGCTTTAAAGCCTCTGATAGAATTAAGGTGGTCCCAAGAAATTCTTCTAGTTAGAATGGTTAATCACAGAGACAAAGGATATGGTCTCCCAGAGCAGGACAAGTAGAAAATACCTAATTACCTTCAGAAAGAGTAATATCACCAAAAGTCTGTAGTTTGACTCTGTTTTCCATGCTGACACATGAAAATTACTGGAATCAAGTAGATAAAATGAAATATAACAAAGAAAGGCTGTGACTATTTGATATATAATATGACCTTTAGTATCCAGATATCCTCAGGCAAGAAGTACCCTTAGACAACTGTTCAACCTATAAAGAATTTAAGATGAAGCCAAGGAACGGCATATTAGAAACCCCTATAGGGTTAAGCCAAGGAACATGAAGATCAATGGTCTAGAGACCAAATTACCTCCAACTCAAAGAACAAAAGTCCCTTGAGAAATATTGTATACTCTTGAGGTAAAGGGCTCATTCAAGTTTTCCTAAGGAATTTTAGAAATTTCTATTGGTCAGTAACTGCTGTGTACTGCCCACGATTCCTCTATAAAAGGGAGGATTTGATGCAGCTTCCCCTCTCTGTTCCACCATTAAATATGGGTATTGGAACTGGAGGCAGCAAATGCCAGGTGTTTGGGTCACAGTATGAGAATGTTAACTAAAACACTGTGCTTTACTCTTTGAGCATGCCCCAAGGTATTAGTACATGTAATTTTCAAAAGGCTGAAAAAAAAAGACTGCTTACTTCCATTTGGTTAACAACATTTATTGAATATATGCTACATTTAAGTCAATGTTAGAGGTGCTAAGGTTTATTTAAAGTATATTTTATGTGTTTAATTGTTCTCTTCCAATATCACATATCACTTCCTTTGAAGATCCATATAGTACCTAGTTCATTGGACAAAGCCAAATTCTCAGAACACATGATTTAAATGGAAGTGAGCCCGGCATGGTGATGCACGCCTGTAATCCCAGTACTTGGGAGACTGAGACAGGAGAATCACAGGCTTGAGGACAGCCTCAGCAAATAGTGAGACTCTAATCAACTTATCAAGGCCCTGTTTGAAAAGAAAAATAAGAAATAAGGCTGGGGGATGTAGCTCAGAGGTAGAATGCCCCTGGGTTCAATCCCCAGTACCACCAAAATAAATGAATGAATGAATGAATGAATAAATAAATAATAAATAAATAAATTGAAGTGACCCCAACCCAAAGGATAGGTGTGTAATGACCCAGGACACTATCAGTAGCATAAGACCTCTCTCTAAGCTATCAAAAGAACACCTGCTTTCTCACTGCTACTGCTAGGTGTATGTATAGCAGGTTGGGTAGCAACTTTAAAGTGGAGCAAGGCAAAGCAGAGTCAAGAGAGGGGAATACAGAATCAGATCATCTTCCAAACTTTTAGATCCATGTACCCTAGAAACCAGTTTAGAACAACTTGATCTTCACCTTGAGTAAGGCAAAGCTTGCTTATTGATTCTGCTCCTTTGCTTCTTACTTAAAATAATTCAAATTGTATTTCTGACTTTTACTTATGACTGAAAAAGTCCTGATTAATACAACTGGATCTACTAACGGAAATAGAAGCCCTGTCTTCCAGGAAATTTCAGACTACTTCCAGTAAAGGGGAAAGAACTGCAGAATGTGCTCTGAGGCTCTGTACAGAGAAGCACATGAAATAAATTGAGAGCCCAGAAGGATTGGTTGCTTAGAATAAGAAATGATAGATTGATGGGAAAAGGTTAGAATTCAGCAGAGAATCATTCTATATTTATAATAAATACTTCTTGAGTTAATAAATAAAACCCTCAAGGCAAATTATCTGGTTTTGTTTCAAAATCATTAAACTGTTTTCACTGAGAGAGAGGAACATAAGAATAGTAAAGGAATAATGGATGGTATTCAACATGTTATTCTCGATTTCAATTGAGTATATTTGGCTCAATACTGTAGGTGCTAAAGAGATATACCACAGACATCAAAGTCAAGTAAGTATCTCATCATGTGTTACTGTTTTAGGAGAGACATTTCTTGGCCTACATAAAGTTCTTTGGGCAAAGAATAGACACAGCGAATAATTTATCTTTGGATAACTTTGCTGTATATTTAAGCTCAAAGCACCAATAGCTTTGAGCTCATAAAAGTCACATAACCAGATTACCTCAAGGAACACAACACTGGACACAGACTAGGTCAAGGATAAGCCTTCCCAGTGAGGCTCATTTGAAGTTTCTCCATGTAGCTTAAAAATAGTGTCCCTGTAGAAAATATGCAGTGCTAGTATATACAAGGGCAGAAATAGTTATAGGGGAAGGGCAACATATCTATTTAGTCTCAGAGGCCAAATTTAAACTGATAATTTTTCCTTTCTCATCCCAAATCTCCTTTTCCTTCCATATTCCTAATCTCATAAAATGGTACCATGGCATAGGGGACTAAAGAGCTGGAATTCTAGGCATTGTTTTAGATCTTCCCATTCCCCTCCATCTCCATTTGTACTTGCTAACTATGGTTTGCCCATTTCAGTACATCATCTCAAAAGCAGCAACTTCACCACACTCTTCCAATTCCTACTTCTGTTGCCTTAATTCTGATGTCATCCTCCTCCTCTTTGTCTAACTCTACTTCCAAAGAAAGATATTTATAGTATGGGGCAAGATTTATAAGTTCCCTATCATTTTCATTATGTAGTTTTTCAAGACTAAGAGAATCATTGTTAGTTCAGTAGTGGAAACTACAATACTAGTACACTGAATAGACCCAATGGTCCCACCCACAGGCCTTGTAGCTTCCCTTCCCCATCAGTTGACAACAGGGTTTCCCAATGGGGCCTGGTTGAATGGTGACTTTGGCACCTGTATTCAACAGAACCATAAAAGTTTGGGCTCCTCTCCTGCTGAGACTTCCCTAGCATATTTGGATGGGGGCATTAGGCCTTCAGGGTAAGAAGGCCTGGACCTCATCCTAATTGTCATTTTTGTTTAAAGCAGCTAAATTTGGATTAGAGAGCAAGTGAAGAAAAGAATGGCACACTTGTGTTCCAAGCTCCTTTGGGACTAATTGCATTTGAATTTTTTAAACTTTCAATAAATACTAAAAGGCCAGAAAAATCACTATTATTGCCACTATCCATATCAGCTTTGGGGACTCCTTGACTCAATAGTCTGCTGTATTGCTTTCAGCAGAAAATCCAGGGTTTGCCCTTCTTGAACCAACTTGACTAGAATTTTTCATCAAGGACTTCATCTTTATCAGGGTTGCTGCCATGTAGTATGATAATACCTGTATTGGACAGGGTTCACTAGATTAACAGAATTCACAGAATGAGTATATTTGAAGAAGGGATTTATCAGATGGCTTACAGTTTGCAGCAATGTAGTCCCAGGTTCTGACTGCACGTGGAGAGTCAGAGGAACCAGTAGCTGGTCAAGCGGTCTAAGAGCTGGAGTCTTAGGATCGGAGCAACCACTAATTCAGTCCCAGTCCAAGACGTGAAGATCAGGAAGCTCTTCAGAGAAACGATGGTGAAGTTTCAGTTCAAAGGGCTAGAGGCCAAGAAGATCAAGAAGCTCTTCAGAGAAACGGCGAAGCTGGCGGCCGAGGATCTCAGGTGAGAGCAGATGCGTTTTCCTCGGAAAGAGTCACACACACTCTACGCGGCTTCTCCCTCTTTATCTAAGTCCTGTACCTATCAGAATCCTGCTGCCTACATTCAGGGCAGGCTTTCTATTTAATCTGCTGTTACACACCCAAAGTCACATGATCTTGGGTGTATCATGATCAGGTCAAGTTGACAAACTAGATTGACTATCACAATACCTCTTTAATTTCACCTGGTTTCTATGTAAAGTCTAGGGAGTTTTCCAAAGGAGCAGGGCTGACTATGAGAACTTACCTAGATTTTACTTGAGTCATTTCTCATTCTATATTGTGTGAATTTCATCAGCATTATAAACCCAATTCTGTTCAGTGTCCTCAGAGTACTAGTCTTGTCTGCCACTTATGGATGAAACACACAGATTATATATATATACACACACACAAAATAATATATATTATATATATATATATATATACACACACAATAATATATAAACATAATATATATACACACACAAAATAATATATGTATATATTATATCTGGGAACTCTCCCTAAGAAGGCAAAGTTCCCGTATAGCAGATGGAAGCCCCTGTCTAAAACCCTGAGACATTATTTCAGATATAAAGGGCAGGGAGGCCTTTCCCAGGAGGTGATATTTTGGAAGGATCTTCTTAAAGTATGATATGAAATGTTTGGGTATTTGGTAGAAGAAGGTTCAGGAAGTGGAAATAGTAACCTTAAGCACACTGAGATAAGAACCAAATGGGGACATCAGAAAAAAACCAAAAAAGCCAATGTAACTAAGAATGGCATAAAAGAAGACCTTCAGTAGGAAACAGTGGTTTTTGGTACTACGTTTAAGGAAGCAAATATTAAAATATCATAATGTAATAATCATGCTTCATAAATAGTTATGAAATATAATCAAAGTATGCTTATCCTTCAATATCTACACATCAAAACTCTTAATGCTATATTTTTCCCATACTTCTTCACATATGCCCTCTCACATGTGGGTTTTGCTTTTCCCACTCTTCCTTTGGTTGTTGTTGTTGTTATTAATTTTTATCTGTCTTCTAAATTACATTGGGAACAGATTATGCCTTATTAAGTTTAATATTTATGGAAAACTCTGAGTCACATTTACTGACAGAATGCTAAGCACACTTTGCTCTTATATTGAAATCAGAAAGAAAATGCCCATTTACACTTGAGAATGTGGGAGATGATTTCAGGTTATATAAGGGTTAACTGTGTGTGTGAAATACAGGGTGATTATATTGGCCGCTTAGTAAACAAAGAAAAGGAGACAGCTCTGCTCTCTTATTGTAATTGCAAATTTATTTTTTATAGTTTCTACAGTTTCTATTTTCCTTTAAACTGCCTTAATCTGTCTTCCTGCTGTGACCTATTTCCAGTAATGCATATTCAGTATAAAAATAGTAGATCAAATCATATCAGAACTCGAGTTACTCCTTGTCGAGTAGAAACATGTACTTTTATACAACACTGAAATCAATTCCCCTCATACTAATTATTTAATTTCCATAACATACTGACAGTATTCTGCTATTAAGTGTTCACATTTAAAACTTGTTTTGTAATATTTTAATAGTTCTTTCTTTAAACAACACTGTGAGGAAATAGTTACTATTATATAAATCAAGCAATCGAGCAGTCAGAAAGTTAAAATATTGATCTGTGGCACTACAATGAAGTTCAGTTTATGCTTATAACCAGGGTGTCATTTGATTTAACTGTAATCTTTCATGTTAAATGAGTGATTGAATGAAAAATTAATCAATAAACTGACATATGACTAAATTAATCAACTGTTAGAATTGATCATTCTATATTGGTGTTTCTCAAACTGTGTCCCACAAACCACCACATTGGTATCTCTGCAGTGCTGATTAAAACTACCCCAAATCTAAAATTAGGAATTCCAGAGGTAGGGCCCAGGACTCTGCATTTTAAATAGGTCTCCCTGATGGTTCTTTTTTATTCCTTTTTTATTTTTTATTTTTATTGGTACATTATACTCTTACATTATAATGTAGTTTGTAGTGTTAGTGACATGCACACAGCACTTGGTGGGCTTTCTCCTGGCTCCCTCCCCAATCCCCCCCTTTCTGCACACAGGATATTGAGATTGACATTGTTATTCTCACATATGTACATAATATCCCTGATGATTCTTATGCATGCTAACATTTGAAAAAAATATGGTTGTTGGTGGGCAATATTAGCAAAGTGTAACTGAAGCTTCACATTTGGGGGAAGTGGTACTGAGGCAGACAAGTAGGTAGCCTCAATGTTAACTAGGCCATGGAGGAGTAGAGTGGAACTGGCTACAGTTCTGATGATTATAGATGCTTTTTTCAGACATTAAATGAGGCCCTTCAGTTCACCTGCAGAAATCTGAAAATCTTCTATTTTTATTTTACATATACAGGAAATCATCCCTTCATAGGTGAACTGTGGCACATATTTCTGTGTACAGCTAGGTAAAGAAAACTAAAAATATGTGAACTATTTAATCCATTGTAATTTAATTATTTAATAACCTCATAAGATGTGCAAATCAGGTAATTTTCCATGTTCCTTAAATAACATCTAGTCCAATTTTCCAAGCAATTTAAGAATACCTTTAATCACATATTATTGACAGTAATAGCTAATAACAGCCAATACAGTAATTTATACTGTGATCTTAGAGGAAAAATGCTTATCATATCTCAAAATGTAGCCCATTCCACTGTTTTACACACTGTGTACCCACATGGTAGTTCTTCACCCTTGTTAGGAAGTCTGTTGACCTGACATCTTTCAGTATGTGTGTGTGTGTATGTGTGTGTGTGTGTGTTTGTGTGTGTGCACGCATGTGTGTGTGTGTGTGTGTGTGTGTAATTCTTCCTTTTGTGTCCAGATTGGGCTGCACTGCACACAATTCCTTCTCTTGCCAGAATATTTGTCATTGCATACCTTGAATCAATGCAACCATCATCCTTTTAACTCAGGCAAGCAACCAATGCCAATTTAAAATTCTACTACCCGATACAAAAATTGCTCCCATTTCCATTCAATATGAAAATTCCATTGTTTATTCATTTATTCACTCATTCAATGAGTCCTCACTGATTCTTCTGTGGAACATTGTCATTTTAAGCAGATGAGCTTGACTTTTTTGGCAAAGAATACTGATGATAACATTAATGTCTGCTAATTCTATCACTCATCTCCTGCCATAAATTTTAGTTTAATTATTTCTGATTTAAAAATAGAAATTTATTCTAATGCAATTGATATTTTAAGGAACAATTTAAATACAACAGGAATTTCATGTTTCCTAATGAACAATTTAGTCCAAGAAAACACTGGGTGAACACAGAAAGCAACACCAGGTTGAACTGAGCTGCATAGAAATAAACAAAATATGCACTGCAAACACTTCAACATTATTAGACACATCATTTTTCCAGGTGTGCCATGAGCTGCACCCAGCCACATCTGAAACTTCAGCTTTATGACCTATTTAACTAGTCTTCCTGTTCTATATTACAATGATTCATGAGCTGCAACCCTTCCAATACCCTCTTCAGAAGTAAACTTCATTTTTTCAAGGTAAAGTATTGTATTGACTATAGAACTTACCTCTTTATTCTTTAACCACTTAATATGTGTAAAGGCATGCTACTATTTTTTAAGGTATTGATTTTTTTGTGTCACTGATGAACATTTTGACTATGTTCCACCTAAGCCAATTTTCTCCATAACCCTTTTGCTTTTGATTGTGTGATTTTGTATAGCCTGGTGCAATAACCATCATATAATATTATACATAAATGTTGGCACATAATTTTATGTGTAAACTTGATAACCATACCCAGATATTTGTGCAAACACTAGTGTGGATATGCTACAAAGACATTTTTTACATGAGATTAATGTTTAAATCAGTACACTTGGAGTAAAGCAGATAATTTAATGTGTGGGGACCTCATATAATCAGTTGAAGATTTTAAAAGAAAGAAGGCTTAGGTCCCACAGGAAAGAAAATTCTGACTTTCGACCGTGTTCAGACTTGAACTGCAACATCAACTCTTTCCTGAGTCTCTAACCTTCCAGACTCTTGTAGCTCTACAGATACTGGATTTGCTATCCTCAAAATTAGCATGAGCTAATTATGAAATCTCTCAATCTCTCTCTCTCTCTCTCTCTCTCTCTCTCTCTCTCTTTCCAGAACTGTATTAGATTTCATATTTTAAAATATTTGCAAGGATACTATCTGACACCCTGGTATTAGGCTGGTAACTAGAAATCCTGAGGAAGAAGGTATCTACTCTCCAGGAAAAGGGGAGAAGTCATGGGTGTTTGGGGGAGATAAAGAGTAGTACATCAAAAACAAGGAGGAGAGTGTATAAGTGTGTATGTGTGTGTGTGTGTGTGTGTATGTGTGTGTGTTTATACAAAATGGAATACCATGAGGGCATAAAGAATGAAATCCTCTCATTTGTCACAACATGTATGGAACTACAGATCATATGTCAAGTAAAATAAGCCAGGAAAGACAAATAACTCCATAGTATTGCTTATATGTGAAACCTAAAATGTTGCTTTCATAGAAGTTGAGGCTAGATTTGTGGTTATTAGAGGCTTGCAAGAGTAGGAGGAGAGAGAGATGGTGAAAGGTTGATCAATGGGTCAACCTTATCTATCTTGGATTAAAGGAAGAATGTCTCATGTGCTATTATCCAATAGTGTAACAGTACATAACAACATATATTGTACATTTCAAAGAGTAGGAAGAAATGATTTTGAAGGTTTTCACCATAAAGAAATAACAAATGTTTGAGGAGACAGGTATGTTTAATCATATTTAAACATTACAGAACATATATATGTATCAACATATTACATGATACTCCATAAATATATACAATTTTTCATTTTATATATCAGTTAAAAATAAATTTAATTAAAAAATTTGTAACCTAAAGACCACTGAATCAAATTTCTTCCAAACAATAAAATAGAAATATCTGCTTTCTCAAAACAATAATCAATTCCACTTTGGTAACAACTTCATTGTTGATAAGAATATCATCCACACAGAATGTGCAGCACAGATCCCAATAATGGCAACAAATTCTTCATGAATTCTTAACACAGTTCATTGGGTTTATGTGGAATTGGCAAACTGAAGAACTATTCTAACATTTGGTTGCATTAAATCCCTAAGGGCCTGATTCAATGGCATATTTCACAAAATGAGATTTCCACGTGACACAATCCAAGAGCTACAATGAACTGAATAAACCAGATGCCATATAATTTACTTAGATGTGCCTTAAATTTGAATAAACTGAGGCCTATCGTTCTTTAGCCATGTAACTTTCCTATAATGTAAACAAAATAAATAATAATTAGCTATAAAATCCATAAAAGATATCTTTCATTTCAAATTCAGTAAATTATCTTAAAGAAGAGATATAATTCTGAACAATTACAAGATGTTATTTGATTCCTGACCCTCTCAAATGATCTTATCTTACTATCTACTAGTTTTGTGACCCAGGACAAGTTTACTTATTTCTTTATTAGAAAAATGTGGAAAGAATATTTATTTACAGGATAACTTGGAAGTAAATTGTGCTTTATATTCTTCCTAGCGACACAGGTATTTCTCATATACACAATAAAATGGTAATATGTTTAATTTTCTGAAAATATGAGTACATACTGTGTACTATAAAAATTAATGTATGTAATTGGATTTGTTTTTCAAATGAAAACATTAATTGAATAATGTTGTAAAAGTATACACAGATTATAAAAATTTCATATAATTCAGAAGTATGAATAATAAAAGTCCTTTCTTATACTCAAAATGAGAACCACTATTAACTATTTGTTGTAAATTCTGTCAGATATTTTCTGAGTATGTATTTTACTATAAAAAGTGAATCTCATTATATATTATAACTATATAGTTATTTAATTCATAATTATATAACATTTTTATTTAACTTTCCATAAAATTTTGTTTCTTTCTCTGCTTCTTTTAGCAGCAACAGAGTACTTATTTGTGTTTATAACCTTGTCTTCGCTCTTTGTGTTGCAATGACAGACTATTTGAGACCCACAAAATATAAAGAACAGAGATTCACTTCTTGCAGTTTTCAAGGCTAGGGAGATATGAAAGATGAAGGTAAATGTCATGATCAAGGCACTGGCGGGTCTGATTGTCTGGTGAGGGCTGTTCTCTGCTTCCAAGATATTACCTTAGTTTTGCATCCTCCACAGGGGGCAAGCACCGTGTTCTTATAGAGCAAAAGGCAGAAGAGCAAGAGAGCTCGATACTATGTGAGTTTCTTTTACAAGGGCCTTGAAGCCATTCAAGTCAAGGAGTCCTCATCATCTAGTCACTTTTTAAAATCCCCACCTCTTGATACTATTACATTGGCAACATCTAAATTTGGGGAGGGAGATTGGGATACATTCAAACCATACCAACCTTAATTGAAGGAAATTTTTTGATCTCTTCTGTAACCAGTGCAAAAGTTTCTATGAAGAGAATGGAGGTAGCCTCCATTAAAGCTGTGATCACCCTACTGGAAGAAAGAGGAAACCAACTGACCCCTGGCTGGCAACTGGAAGCTGGCCACTGGAAGTCCTGAGGAAGAAGTAACTCACTCTCCATGAAAGGGGGGAGGACATGTGTGAATGTTCTGAGGGAAGGGTGAGTGGAGAAGATCTGCTCACCAATATGAAGATTGGCAGAGAGGAAAGAAGAGACAGGTCTGATGGGAATTTACAGTAAGGCATAGGCCCTGTAACATAAATATAGCACTATATGCTTTAAATGTTTAATTTGTAATGGAATCTGGTAAAGGGATTAGTGATGGGCAGAAAAGACGATAGAAGATATATGTGAAGGAATCCAATATCTTGGTAATAAATAGAGATCGCATAATTTAGGTGTATGACATCCAATAGGTGGCAATTCAATTAAAAATAGAGATGAATGGATGGATGGAAGGAAGGAAGGAAGGAAGGAAGGAAGGAAGGAAAGAAGGAAGGGAGAGAGATACACGGTTTGGGGGAGGGGATGTAGATCAGTGGTAGAGCACTTGCCTAGCATGCTTGAAGCTTTGGGTTCAACCAGTAATGTAAAGTTAAAAGAGAAAGAGAGAGAGAAAGAGAGATTGATCAATCAATAGATTGATCTGTAGAGAGAATACCTGTAACCATACATCTTTGTTTTTATATCTCCCATTTTTTAATTTGGGTTTACATTTTAATCAAGGCATCTAAATTACACTCATTGCCTAACTTCCAAGAACTCTCAAAAATGTTCAACCTTTTCTCTCCTATAAAGAATCTGTTCTAAATTAAAAGTTGAATATTTGTTTCCCAAGTAGGTGCTGAAATTCTCATCTGTGAACTTCTTACTCATATTTAACAATACACTCATGAATTTAAATTGTATTAACTTCTATGAAACTCTCTAAATTAAAATTCCACCTTTTTCTTAAAAACTAAGTTTGGCATGTATGATGTTCATACCCTGACATATATCAAAATGTATAATTACAATTTACAATGCACCAATAAATGAACATAAAAAGTTAAAAAAAAGCTAAGTTTGGTTTTGCCGTCTCTCTGAATTAATAATGTCTTCTTTCCTCTCAAGCCGTCTGCCACTATCACTTACTACCCACTGCTTGAGGATGCTTATTATCATGCTTGATAAATGTCCTGCCTAAAAAGCTGGGTCATAAGTGTCTGAGATTAAAACCTTGTCTTATCCACAGGACTTATCATAAAACTCAGTGAAAGTTCATCATAAGCATTTTTAAATGCTCATATTTTTAATATTTTAAAATATTTCATACACACACACATACACACAAACTATATCTACAAATATTAAAACATTATGATTGCCCTTGCTCTCAGAGGAAAATTTCTTTTTTTTTTTTTTTTTGGTACCAGGGATTGAACACAGGGGCGTTCTACCTCCGTGCTACGCCCCCGGCCCTATTTTTATACTTTATTTTGAAACCGGGTCTCACGAAGTTGCAGAGGGCCTCACTAAGGAGAGAGAGAGAGAGAGAGAGAGAGAGAGAGAGACAGGGAGAGAGAGAGCTGAGGCTGGCCGTGAACCCGGATCCTCCGGTCTCCGCCTCCCAAAGTACTGGGATTACAAGCATGCGCCACCACGCCCGGCCTCAGAGGAAAATTTCTAAATTAAATGCTTGTTTATATTTTCTTCTACACAATTTTGTTATGAGTCCAAGTACTAAAAATAGAGACAGTTAAAAATAACTATGCATTGAGTAAATTTACTGAAATGCATTAGGTATCTTTGGAATGAAATTTAGGACCATTGAGTCTAGCTTTCAACTACTACTCTAGACCTCAACTAATGCTTAAACTATATTTATGAAAGAGTTTGTGTTGATTCACTCTTCTTACACACTTTAGGTTAATTTGTCCTAATAAACTAAAAGGCTAAGCTTTGCTTTTCAAGTTAGTTTAATGAAGCAATAGCCTCTTGAAAATCCTTTGAGTTTAAGTAAACTCTAGGTCAAAGCGGAAAAATTAGCATAACATTCATATTAATGCCTCTCAAAGTGTGGTACCGAAGAAGTCAATGCTCTGGAATCTATGCAATGCCAGATATATTATTTTCAAAGGGGTTTGGTTACTCGTTACGGTGATTGATGACTGTGATGAAATATCAACATAAGACCAAGTCTTTCCTTCAATAGTTCTCCCATAAGTATAACATAGTGACATGGAATGAAGATGATTTAATGAGACAAGCAAAGGGATTATCTGCAATAGGTTCAAGTAAATTTGATTCTCAAATCACACAGCATGACATCCCTCCTGATATTATCTACTGATTTTATTTGACCTTGCCATTTTTAGAATTAAGTGATGTCGGAACACACAACAACCAGTTCAATATTTTTCAGTGAATTATATCATTATAAGATAAATGTATACACTCAAGGAAAACAAAGTTTTTTTAAGGAGAAGCATAGGACCAAAAGATTAGATATAGCATGTCCTCAGTACATTGCCTAGTAGATGTATAGAATTTGTGATCATAGTTATTAAAACTATACAAACATCCAATTATTTAAGGATGTGATAAGAAAAATATTGCAGATAGATAAATTGATATTATCTGACTGTGCTATGGTCTAAATGGTCCAAACATCATATATCAGTGGATTGAATTTGCAGGTGTTCAGGGTGGTGGTTTGATCTACGTACTTTTGCTCTTAGTAAAGTTGTGCACATGTTATATGTTAAGTAAGTAGATGTATTTTCTAAGTAATACTTAATAATATTTGGTTCAAAGGGAGATTAGTCAAATCAAGAAGGTAGCAGAACCAGCACTGGCAGTGTGACTTCAGCATCCACACTTGTGACCAGTGTGTGATGCTGCCCCTTCTGAATAAATCTAGCCCGCCACTGCTTGCAGAACTAGGCCATCCAATACACTCAAATCCTTCAGCCCACTGTGTATCACAGTCAATATTTTCCCTTTCTGGACTCTGTTTGCAAGTTTCTGATTGAAAGTGATAGATTCAAGCTTTTTTTTTTTTCCACAGCAAATATTCTGGTATATTAGACTGTGACAAAAGACAAACTATCTCCAAATGGATGGGACTTTTGACTGTAATTCCAGAATGAGAGAAGAGTGGTCCCAAAGTCTCTAGAAACTCTAAGTTGATTCGGGAGCAATCAGAATATGAGGCATAGTTAGAAGAGCTACCTAGCTCTTGAGCTATAATTGCTGCCTTTCTACCTCCTAAGTGATCTCAGAGTACTTAATTCCTTGCTTGGCCTTAGCCATATGCAAAGCATATGGCTCACAATCTGATACAGATTAATATGACAGTTTCTCTTTCTAAAGGGGTCTCAGTGCAAACAAGGGTGACAGGAAAATATTGGGATTAACCTTAAGTCCTTGTGGTACTCACATGTCTAATAATCGGAGGATAGGTTGACAAATATGATCATCCTTTTCCTTACACAGAGAAGAAAAAGATAAGAAATTATTCTCTATAAAATTATGATCTTATGTCCTTAATTTTTTGGACAAAGGCATTTATAAGGGAGATGATTGCTCCTTCAAGCACAAGGAAAACTGTAACTGACATAAATCTATAAATGTACAAGGTTAGTTGAAGAACCATTACTGAGAGCAGTTCTCCTTGGCATTTTACACCCACATTAAAATTCAGCTTCTGTCTCTAAACAGGAAGCAGTTGTTTAGACAGGTTTTTCACAACCTGTGTATTCACAAAATGGTGCAGAAATAGAAACAGTTTCTGCATTGTGGAAAGAAAATGTTAAATATAACTTCCAAGATGAGCGCTCATAAAAACGTCAATATAGTTCTACTTCCCTGATTTCCAGAAAGACAGAAAACCTAAATCAAACAACATATAAACGAAATTAGAAAAAGGACCAGTATTATTTAGGGAATGTTCCTCGGGAATATGGTATTCCCTCATCCACAAATCATGCCTCCTCTGTAGTTATGAAAAGTGGTTTCTCCCTGGGTATCCATCAGTTCACCTCTAAAGAATCTTTTTCACCCTTCATTTCTTTTAGTAAGTGTAAGGGTTAATTTTATGTGTCACCTTGCCTGGGCCACAAGGTATCCAGATATTGGGTCAAACATTATTCTGGATGTTTTGCAATGAGATTAACATTTGATCGGGTAAACTGAGTTAAACAAATTACCCTCCATAATGTGTATGGCCCTCATATAATCAGTTGAAGGCCAAGACTAATCAGCCCACAAACGAAGAGGGAACTCTTCCTGCCTAACTGTTGAGCTGGGACAATCAGACATTTTCTGTCCTTGAACCTCAATGGAAATATCAGCCCTCCTTGTGGCTCCAGTCTGCTGGCTTTCAGACTGTAACTACACCATCACCCCTCCTGGGCTCACCTTCATCTAGCCAACTGAAGATCTTAGGGCTTCTCAGCCTCCATACTGCCATGAGCCAATTCCAATAAATACATAGATAAATAATAAACAAACATTCTGTTGGTTATGCTTCTGCAGACAGTAAGATATAGATGCATTTAAATAAATGTGACAGCATAATAGAAAGATTTTCCTTCCACAAATAACATGAGGTCAAAGAATTTCTTTTTCTCAAAAGTGACCTTTATTCATTTGGGTTTTTCTACAATCATAAGATATTTATTTAGGAAAGAGTGATGGAGTTTAGAGAACATTAATCTACATATAACTCTATTTATCTTTATATAGAAATTTTTTATTGAAAGATTGGCTTCTTGCCAACCACATCTATCAGAATTTCTCTCTGCATTCTATCAAACTCAAGTGTGTTCAGGGGTTGCAAAGATAGTTTTTGTTACTATATTAAGGAAAACACAATGAAAGTTTTGCTCTAATGTAATTAAGAGCTTCAGGAGCTATTGGCAGCTTGATTAATTTTTGCACTGCCCTTATTATTTTAGATTAATAACTATAGTTTAATAAACAGTTATTGAGTTCTCCTTACATGCTAGTTCTCCTTACATTCTGTGCTAGGAAATGGGAAATATAAAGAAATAAGATAGTCCCTATATTCAGGGGCTTATGTAACTTGCAGCATCGTCTCCTGTTTAAATAATTCATTTTCTTATTTAACTGCAGTAAATGTAGTAAGTGAAACTACTAGCCTCACAATTCACAAGCATAGAACTCTTCTTGACATCATTTCCAAAGAAAAATTGATTTATGCAGTGAGAGGAAGAGTGAAGACTTAGTTCCTGAACTGACCTTGGGAACTGCCCAAGGTAGAATATGCCTGCACCTGCAATGGCCTGGGGAAACTGTTGCTCCTCTTCTATTGGTTTCTTTGTCAGGAGACCTGGACAAGTGGGAGGGGAAACACAGTGGAGGGTCTAAGCTGAATCTGTCTCGAAACCATCAAGATTTACATTTCCAGCCCGGTGCGGTGGCACATGCCTGTAATCCCAGTACTTGGGAGACTTAGACAGGAGGATCACAGGTTTGAGGCCAGCTTCAGCAATTTAGTGAGACCCTGTTTCAAAGGAAAAATTAAAATAGGGCTGGGGGTGTAGCTCAGAGGTAGAAGGCCCCTGGGTTCAATCCCCAGTAATACACACACACACACACACACACACACACACACACAATTATATTTCCTTTTTCATTACCTTGCTTTTGTTCACTTATTCCTGATTTTTAATATTGTTTTGGTACCTATTACAAGGTTTGTGTGTTATATCTAAAAGTATAAAGAATAAGATTCTTGTCTTCAAAGGATGAATGTGAGCTTTATAATGACGAGTTAAGTTCAAGGGATTTCTAGCCAAATGGACAAAGATTTGATAGGGGCTTCAAAATAAAGTATAAAAAAATAGGGCCGGGGGTGTACCGCAGAGGTAGAATGCCCCTGGGTTCAATCCCTGGTACCGCAAAAAAAAAAAGAAGATAATAATACTGACCAGTTAGGATTGTGGCAAGGACTATGTTCAATTAGATTTAAAAAGGAAGCTATATGCCAATCATACTCAGGTAGTAGGAGAAGCAGAAACATGATCCCACAGGAGAGGGTTCAGAAAGCAGGAGAAGGGATAAGAGATTTCTTTAACTTGAAATTGCCTTGTCTCTCTTTGAGATTTTATGGCTTAGACTCTGGTTAATGCATTATACCAAGACAAACATTAGGGTTTGATAACACCATACCTAAGTGAGGGTCACTTTCTGTATAAGATCAAAGAAGATTTAGAGAACAAAAGAAATCTTTGAAAACATGGTTAAACAATTTTTGAAACTTCATTAAATACATTATCCTAAAAAAAACTCAGAAGTAAATTAGTACACGAAAAGCAAAAGTACTATTTTTCCCCCCAAACACCATTTTGGTTAAGGATAATAAAATTAGAAAACACATTCCCCTAGTTCAACAATATAAAGGAAGCCTAGAACTGACCACCAAAAAAGAGAAAAAAAAAAACAACAAACAGTTCTGAATCAGAGCCTCATGCTACCTCTACCCATATCATAGAGAACCCTAAGTAGGGTGTATTAAATCTGGGGAGAAAATGAGCAGAAGGGATGAGAAGATTTTTAATCCTATATCAAACCTGACTCCCAGAATACAGTGGAGAAAAAATGACTTGGTTGTCATGTGACTGACAGGTTGACAACAGTGTGTTAAGATTTGTCAGCAATGGGCTGGGGATGGGGTATTTGGGGTTTGGGGAGAATGGGAGGAAACTCCATGCAGAAGAAAACTATTGTTCTCTGAGCAGAGACCACTAAGCTTTCTAGAAGTTTTATGGTAACTTTTAAAGTGTTAGATGACACGGCCTCTGCTACCACAGTTGTGTGTGATAGGATCCATCTAGAGAAGCATTCTTTAAAGGAGCTATGGTAGGAAATAAAAGAAGGCATGGGGAATATTATGCTAAGTGAGATTAGTCAATCATAAAAAATGAAGAGTCAGATGTTCTCCCTCATATGTGGAAACTAGGGAGAAATTGGGACACAGGAAGGACTCCAGACAAAAGAGAAACCTTAGTGGAGTGAAGGAGGGGACCTAACTAAGGGAGATGGGAGGAGGGAGGGAGACTTGAAGCAGAAAAACCTCAAGGGACATGATGTACATACACAAACTCATCTAAGACAATCACTGTGCTGAGCACAGAAGGTGGGATGGGAGAGGGAGTGAGGTGGGAACTGGGGGAGGATTCAGTGAGTGCTGTGTGCATGTATGCCTCTATCACCCTGAACTTCATCAAGATGTATGATTAAAATGAACCAATAAAAAAGAAGAAGAAGGAGGAGGAGGAGGAGGAGGAGGAGAAGGAGGCGGCGGCGGCAGCATGGGGCATAAGGAAAACCAAGGAGCTGAATGAAGACAAAACATGATATACACATGCAAAAGACAAAGCCTTTCTACTGAAATCTTTTCATAATTCGTCTTTTCAGTTACAACGATTAAGCAATTATAACTAAAGGAGTCTAAAATCAGAGTTCTTATTCCTTCTTCACTTATGCTATACATCCACTCATACCGATGCGACAGATGTTCAATCATAAGCAGCAGAAACAAATGGATATAGTACCTTTCTCTACAAATGCAATCTGCAGAAAAAAGTTCTGCCACTGGATTTTTCAGGTCTACCCTTCACCATAAAAGAAATTAATTAGCAAACAAGAGCAAGACTTACATGATTGATGATCCCAGTGACCTTTTAAATCCTGACAATTTGCTCTTTTCTGGGTATTTCCAATAGCCCTATCGCTATTAGTAACTATTAGAGTCATGTTTTATACTTTATCCTAGACTCTGTATCTGACATATTTCTCTTTAATTCCTAACGGAGCGAAGGCCCATAAAGAATGTCGTGAGAAAGGCAGCTTTCCTCTGAGACTTGGTATTAGAAAAAAAAAGGTCTATTTCCAGGTCAGCCGCTCAGGTGGAATGGCTCTCCCAGGGCAGCTTCGTTTCTCTGAGGGGAAGTAGATCTCCCCCGTTGTTGTCCTTCACTGGACTAATGAGATACACAGGTCTGCGGTGCAGTCACCTCACCGGCTCACCACCTAGTTTATCAAGGAGCAGTTGACTCTGGGAGCAGCTACAAAAGGAAGTCACTCTAACTTAGATGGTGCAGAAACACAGGCCAGGGCTTCTCCCTCCTGTCTCATTTGATCATTTCTCAGCCATTACCTCTGCTTCTGGTGGCTGATTCATCTCTCCCTTTCTCTTTCTTCCTCCCTCCCTCTCTTCCTACAGTTCCCAGTTCTGACTGCAACCTGTCTTTGAACCAAAAAATAAAAATAAATAAACATTTGCTTCTCTCTTGATTCTTTTCTTCCTCTCATTCTTGTTTATTCTCTCTCTGGTTCTTACAGCTTTTTCTCTTGCTACTGTGTGTGCTGCATCCATTTCTACCTACCTTGCCCCCTGCCTATTCTTTTATCCAGAGACATGTAATATAATAGGAAAGGCAGTGATTTGGCTGGTAAGGGTCTGGCTGTGGGATGTTAGGCACATGAATTAACTCCTTTACACACAGATTTCTTTACTCTAAATTGAGAGTGTTAGATCCAATTAACTCCATGATTCATCTCAGGTCTAATTCTCTCTGATTCCTTGTTTCCTCACAGTGCTGATTCCATGCAAGCTGAGTACATATATATTTATTCCCTACTGTTGCTAAAACAAATTACCACAAATGCAATGGCCCAGCAGCACATGCCTGTAATTATAGCACTTGGGAGGCTGAGATAGGAGGATCCCAGGTTTGAGACCAGCCTTAGCAACTTAACGAGACCCTGTTTCAATATAAAAATATAAGAAGGCTGGGGGTATAGCTCGGAGGTAGAATGCCCCTGGGTTCAATCCCCAGCAACACACACACACACACACACACACACACACACACACACTAACTTGAAACTTGTTTTCTTAGGTTTCTGGATATCAGAAGTTTCTCATGGCCCTTGGACTAAATGTTAGCATGCTAAGCGGGGAGCTCTCCTTTCTGGAGGTCCCAGGGAAGGACGTACTTCCCTGCATCTTCCAGGTTTGGAGGGAGCCTGCATTCTTTGTGTCATTTTCTCCTCCTCCATCTTCAAAGTCTACAGAGCAGGGAAAGCCCTTCTCTTGGCATCTCTTTTAACAACTGCAACCAGCAAAGGTGCTCCACTTTTAAGAATTCATGTGATTAGATCAGGTGCATGTAGATAAGTCAGGATAATCTTCTGTTCTCAAGTGATGTAGTCATAGGTTATGGGGATTATATGTGTATGTCTTGGTTGGGGGGGATTATTCTGCCTACCACAGTATATTATGCACCAACACAATTTTATGTCTGGAAGCACCAAATGATTAGTAATCAGATGTTCCTGTACTCTTTCAGTTTTTCTTATTTCAAAAGGCAGCACAAAATGACCCAGCTCAGCCTCAAACTATCACCAGCCAGGATATTCTATTGTAAGCCATCCCCCACACCATCCCTGAGATTAGATCTTCCAGGAGCCTCCATTTTTTTTCCTGGAACTGTTCTGAATATCTATGGTCTCTGCTTAGACTTGGAGTTTACTGTTAAATGCATTCTAAGGGCTCTCCTTCTGTACAGGCTGGTCAGCATCCCAGTTTAGCTTTCCATTATTGCTCTCCTATCAATTTATCTTTGGCCATTCTAAGTGACTACTGCTCTCTGGTGATACACTCTCTGTCCCTAATGGGACAAACCTTGACACTAAATTTTTTGGCTTCCTGCTGCGGTTTCTAAACCACTGGATATAAAAGCAATTTCCTATCTGGCCCTTTTCCTCTCTTGAGATTCCTGCACCAGCCACACAGTCACCTCTTTAATTCTTTCCAGTTATCATGATCAATTCACAGGACTGACTCATGGATAGTCAACTAATGCAGTTACACAGGATCCTGCACTCAGAAGACAGCTCTGTGCTTGAAGGGTGATACTGTGTTGTTACCATCTTGGATTTCTTAATCACTCTATATTTGAATTCATGTTTTGTTAGTAAAGTTTGATGGCACAATTGAAGCATATGCTGGAAACTTGGAGCCTCAGCCCATTGCTGCTCCAGTTCCTGCTGCTTCCCTACCTCCCTGGGATGGGTTCTTGGTCATTTGCTCACCCATCCCTTCCCAGTGACTGCTTTCATCCTTCTTACCTGGCAGAGCCTGGACATAGGCAAAGGGATAGTCAAGGTCAGTGCCAAGTTTCAAGGTGGAATTGGATGGTGCCTGTGAAGCCCTGTAGGTATTCAACCAGGAAACCTTTGCTCCATGCCATTTTCAACCCCGGGGAAGCAGCCCTTTCTGAACTCTCTCTCCTGGACATAACCCGACCCTTTTCTGGAACATAACCCGACCCTTTTCTCTGGAATGTAACTTCCTTTATCATGACCTTCTTTTACACTGTGCCCCACTTCCCTAAATACACCTCTTATATTCCCCTATTCATGCTTTCCATTTGAAATCTTTTTGTCCTATCTGATGTCTCCACAACTCTCCACTCTTCATCGAACTTGCTATAAAGAACACCAAAGCGTAACTGTTTCTTTAGATCTATATTTCCTTATGAAGTCTTCTACATAATGTAAGATTTATATTAAATAAATCTTTGTACTTTCGTTAATTTGTTAATGTATCCTTTGTTTTAGGAACAATGAGTTTAGGAAAGGAAAAGGAAAAGATTTTTCCTTCCCTGTGGTGGGAGGTTACAGGGCAGTAATCTCTCCTAGAAATAAATATTGCAGGGTGGTGATCATTCCTCCTCAGTTCTTGGTTTTTCAAGAGAAAGATTCCACACTCCTGTTAGGTAGCTAGATAGATTACAACTCCTGGGCCTAGTGGTAATCAACAGAAGGAAATTTAGCAAAACCTGGGAGTTCAAATTCTTCTGAATATTCCTGTGTCTTTAAAGATAAGCATACTCCTTTCTTCCATGTAGAGAGGGAAACCCTCACATGAGGGTCTTATAATCTGTCTCAGGGGAAGGTCAGAAAATCCTTGCTAAGTTTTAACATGGAAAACAATGAGGGGAAGGTAAGAGTGAACTTCCTGAATCTGTGATCTCAGAGTCCTTCAGAGTAAAATATTTAATATGCCAAAGTGCCATATTTTGGGGAATGTGTTCTGGAACCTATCACCACCTTTAACTGAAAACAATAACAGTAACAATATCTACAACAAAAGGTTGTTGTGAAAAACAGTGGCATAACCTATGTAACTTTCTTAGAACAGTGCCTTAGGCTGACCATAATGAGTAATCAGATGGGAATATCATTACGAGCATTATTATTATCATTATAATCATTATTAGGATCAATTCCATCACTCCTGGAAAACTATACAGTGCTAGTTGCTTAGAAGTGATTTTCTTTAACCTGTTTATTTGTAGCATGATCACCAATAGTTTTGCCCTTAGATAATACTGGTCTTTGTCTATTGTCCTAAGTTAATATCAGGGCCTTTCCTAGAGATCATGGGCTCCTGACAACAAAAGCTGACAAAGTTGTTTCTTCTCTTTTCTAAAAGTAGGGAAGCCCCAATGCTATCTCTTCATCTTTTATTCCATTTGAACCTCCTGTAGAATTGCTGCTTACAGAGGAAGGTCTGACTCCAATTCTCAGGTCATTCATTTACAGAGACTAGCTGAGTCTACCCTGGTAAACATCTTTCCAGTTCATCCATCAGCCTCCCCTAATTCTCTCATAGGGCTCCTTTATATGCCCCAAGTCCCAAGAAAGGTTTCTCTCACAACAATTCAATCCATATTGATGCAAAAAAGGAAAAGGCTGATTTTCTCATGTGAATAATAAATAATTATTAATGAAAAACTTGATGACAAAGGCTGTGTGACTGAAGGAAGAGTCCATGAGGATATGCAACAAGAAAAATTCTTTTACAAATTACACTGTTTACAGATAGGCAGAAAATCTAAATGAAATAGCATTTCTCAAACAAAACTGCAAAACTATAGCACTCCAATAACAGGGAATAATTGAATTAAATATGGACATTTCATCTGTATACACATACACACACAAAAGTATTTTTTAATTA
The DNA here is from genome assembly GCA_004027185.1 of Glis glis. Lineage (NCBI taxonomy): Eukaryota > Metazoa > Chordata > Mammalia > Rodentia > Gliridae > Glis > Glis glis. The sequence goes on along the minus strand of PVJS01019138.1, from coordinate 7,290 downwards.
ACTGGATAAAGTGCTATTTAGAGTATAACAATAAAAATTCAACTCCTTTTTTTCCTTTCTTTTCTTTTTTCTTCTTTTCTTTTTTTTTTTTTGTAGTACTGGGGATTGAACCCAGGGGCATTCTACCTCTGAGCTATACCCCCAGCCCTATTTTATTTTTCATTTTAAAACAGTGTATCACTAAGTAGGTGAGGCTGACCCTGAACCTGCGATCCTCCTGTCTCAGGCTCCCAAGTACTGGGATTACAAACCTGTGCACCACCACATCTGGTTCTTTTTTTTCTTTTTGAAGTCAAGTATTGAGCTGGAAGTTATTCAGGCTGACGAAAGCCATAAGTCATTTAAGTATATTTTGAATTATTTGCTCGTTTTTTAATTCCTTGCACTTTTATTCAACAAATTGGGTTTTGTTTTTTGGTTTTTAATTCTCAGTTTAATAAAACAAATAGATTTGGCTAGTTACTAAATATGCTGAATGGTGTTCTAGTATATTCATAGAAAGAGCAGAGATAGTATTAAATGTATTGGCAGTTTGACTCAGCTGAAATTCAATTGTGTGCCCATAGCTCTCTGAGCATAACCCATTACCACACACACAGTTTGTACAGTAATTGTGTGATCAATGTCTATCCACTGCGTGGGACTGTCAGCACCTTATACCCAAGGGCTGGACTTAGGCTCCAAAACATATTCAGCAATTTGTGGATGATCTATACTTCAACAATTTCCACCTGGTTGGATATATTTTTTAAAGATATAAATGTAAATACTAAAAAATGGAAAAACAAAAAGATAGTATATAAGATATATGACTGTTACTTTGAAAATTATTTATAAATGGATGGACCTGGAGAACATTATGTTAAGTGAGATTAGCCAGTCATAAAAAGTAAAGAGTTATACGTTTCTCTCATATGCTGAAGCTAAGGAGTAATTGGGATATAAGAAGGACTATAGATAATGGAGGAGAAATTCCAATGGAGCAAGGGAGGTGGTTTTGGGGAGGATGGGGGAGTGAGAATTAATGAAAGTAACACTTCCACTGACATTATGTACATATGTAAAAATACCAATGCCAATCTCAATATCTGTGTGGGGAGGGAGTTGGGGGAAAACTCACCAAGTGCTGTGCGCATATATGTCACTATCACTATGAACTACAATATGATGTGAGACTATAATGCACCAATAAAATATAAAAAAATAAAATATACTTCTGGTAGTCTGAAAAATAAACTCTTATTTAAAATGAGGATATATGAATCAGTTTACTTAAAAGGTACTAATATCAAAATATAGAAATCTTTTTTCCATGAAACAAAAGAAGAAATGTGGCCATAAACCAAGAAAACTTGAATGGACTGAAATATGCTATTTACCTGATGTTTAAGACTGAGCCCAAACCTTAAAAATCATAATATAAAATTAGAAACCTCTTATTACTTAAAAAATCATACTAATCTAATCTTGGTTGTATTTTGGGAAAGAGTTTTTCAGAACAGATGATGTACCCTTCATAACCTAAAATGTTTCATGTATATTCATTAAAATTCCAAAGAGGATCTCATTATCTCATCCAAAAAAGAATTAATGATCCTTAATGGTTTCCGATGACACTTTGTCTTTGTCCCTTTCTCAACTGTGCAGATGACTTTAAGCATACAAATGTTTCTGTTCATGCTTTGACCTCTAAAATCTCTAACATGATTACACGATTGAAAAGAAATCATTCTTATTATACTTTCTTATGAATTTTGTACTCCTCTTTTACAAATGTTAAAAAAATTATGCCTGGGTTTGTTTTATATATTTATAGAAAATTTAATAACTTAAAACAACAGTAAAATAAGAAAGGGGTGCTTACTGAGTCATAGAAGTAAATAGTGCTAATGTTGAAGCATTCTCTATGCCCTTATAGGGATTTGTGGCCTGTTCCTAAGAGCAATAGGAATCATTGAAATTTCATGAGAAAATCAGACATGGGTTCAAACCGAGCTTCATATCTACTCAGTTCCCTTAACTCTTCAACAGGTATAAAAAAATAATAACCACCTCATTAGATTATAAGGATGAAGTGAGTGTAAATGACTTAATATGGTATCTGACACCTAATAAACATATACACATATATCCAATTCAACAATTCATCTCATACTAGGTATACAAATGAACCAGTTTGATTTTTTTCCAACAACCACCTTCAAATCATATTGTTAATTTTTCCTTTCCTATATTTGAACAGTCTCTTAGATTCCATGGCCTTCTAGTCACTTCAATCTCATTTGAAGCTTTAATATCATAATTTTCTAATCTTCTGATCACTGCTAGACTGATAGTTGAAGTGGACTTGGGTGGGCAGAGAGGAGGGCCTGCTTTCATTCTTCCTCCTACTCTATTGCCCTGCGGTAGGGAGTCTTGCTTGATCTGTTTCCAGATGAAGACAATCTCCCTTTCTGAGACCATGATCCTCTGCTGTGGGATGGTGCCATGGTCTGAATGCTTGTGTCCCCTCAACATTAGCACACTAGAAGCTCATCCTTAGTGTGAGTATATTCAGAAATGAAACCTTTGGGGGATAATGAGGTCTCAAGGGCAGAACATTCATGAATGTGATTAGTTTCTTTATAAAGGAAACCCCAGAGAGACCCCTCACCCTTTCATGTGAGGACAGAGGAGAAGATGGCTACCTTTGAAGAGAGACTTGACCAGATAGTGAATCTGTCTGAGCTTTGATCTTGTACATCTCAGCCTCCAGAAATGTGAGCAATAAATTTCCTTTGTTCATAAGCCACCTGTTCTCTGGTATTTTGCTATAGATCCCTGAGTGAGCAAAGAGGGGAAGTCACTGTCTACTCATTCCTGGGCTCCTGTCTGCACTGAGTGCCATTATTGTTCTCAAACAGCATTATTATCAGCACTGAGTGGCTTCCACCAATATGCGAGTTTCATGTAGACTGCATGGGATGTGATGTTCTTAGAGTAGACCATCTATCTGTAATCCCAATCCCATTCCAAACTGAGACCTACCTCAGAGAATAAGCTACATCTCTCTGAGGCTGACAATGATCCAAATCCCAACTCCCCCATGGACATTTGTTCAAAAGCCACTGAGAGTCCAACAGTGATTGCCTCCTCCTTTATTCATTGTGCTTTGTGCTGTAAAAATGTACCACCAGCCAATACGCTTTTAATATACTGGTGCAGGAAAAGCATTCTTTTCTTTCCAGGTATGCTGCACAAAGTTACAAACAACTGGAAACATTTTTCTGGTAACACCCCCACCTTCAGGTAGGAAGTACAAACCATACTCTTAATCAAAATCACAAGACATTGAGCTTGCTTATGACTTTCTTCATCCTGTCCCTCTCTGCTATGATCCAAGTAAACTTGTAGACTGCAACCCAGAAACATCCTGCCCAGGGCCAAAAGTCCTGTTTCCTCTTCTTTCTGGAATCCTTTATCTCTCTAGTGATTCTCTTAGTGTAAGCTCTCCCAACTATTAACATATAGGGGTTGGTGAGGCTAGATACATTCGTTATGAACCATTCACTATCCTCAAAGCAGATGATCCCAAGCTCTGATTCCTCTCTCTTAATCCCCATCCCCAGGTGTCCTCTTCTAGAAGGTAGGCGGGTTGGATGGTAAGGAGAGCATGGCCAGGTATAACATTGCCTGATGGAAATATAGGAGGTTTTTCCTAGTCCTTTTGGAGATAATTAGGCTACCTCCTCACATAGGAATGGAATAATCTAACATGCACAGCAAAGATGAAGAAGAAGTTGTGATTTGGGCAGTGAAAGAGACCTAAAAGGAGTATGAAATTTCCAAGCTAAAGCAATGGTTCACAGTGAAATCCATATAACAAAGAACCAACGGACAAAGGAAGGGGAGGATACCAACTAATTGTTTTGGCTGGCAATGCCTAACTTTTCCAGGGTTATCTCCTTATTGTGCAATATTGCTAGCACAGACATTTCAGGAGTCACAGAATGTTGCTACTAACCATATATACCATCGCATTTCATTTTGCATCATGAAGACATGGATTCCATGTCATGGAGGAGACTCTTCTCATTAGTTTTGTTTGGAGAATCCTGCTGGTTATTCATTTAATTATTGGCATGGCTCCTGCTGAATGCTGGAGTTGTGGTAGTGTCAGAATCATACCAGGTTTTCTGCTAGAATTGCTTTATTTTTAGGAATGCAAGCAAATTAAAATATGATTGTTAAGATAACATATATACATAGACAAGCATGCCCAAACTTCTCTTCTTTCTTAATCATTATTTGGGACTTTTATTATTTAGCTTATTAATGCTTAATTTGATGACTTGAAACCGTGACTGACAAACCATGTATTAGCAATTGCAAGTAGTCAGGGAAAGTTACATTTTTGCCTTATCCTTAGGCATTATAAATTCCTGAGTGTTATGCAAAGCATTACTAGAATGGTTCACACAACAGGGGGTTCAGTTTTTAATAAAAGTGACTCTTATTTTTAATTATAGCAATTAAGATCTTCTTATTGGCAGGAAGAGTATACTTTGCAGCCTGGCAGCTTTGCTCTTACCATTCCGCTGGGTTTTGAAAATATCCTATTCTTTCACTTATGGTTATTTCCTAGTCTCAAGATTATTGAACATAAATGAATAATGTAGAGAAGGCACAAGTCTTGAAAATGTGAATGAGGAAATGCTCATCACATTCTCATCCTATCTTGGGGAAAGAAAGAGAAAGAGAAGCAACACATAAGGAATGAATGTGTATCTGTAGAAAACTTGGGTTGGAAATATTTTGTCACTATAACATATTGTGAATGAAGATTGCACCCCGGCTTGGGTACATACTTGAACAATATGTTTTAAACAAATGACATGTTCATTTTCTCACTCTCTATATGGGATCCTCTTAAAGAAGAAAATGCACACAGGAATTAAAACTGCCAAAATGCCAAGCCTTGTGACAGTTCTATTTCTGTGGTAGACCTAATTAAACCTGGAATTTTCCAATATTTTCACTGACATCATTTATGTTGTAATTAACACTTTTTACTGGTAAAGACGGTTGTTTTCAGATGAAGTCTTTCATCTTGTTGTGGTTATAACTACAAAACTGAAATAATAAAACCATAATTATGAAAATTTCCTAGCCACAAGCTTGCACATGAGACTGCTCTACATCTGAGCAAAAATAAAAGGTAATTAAATGCAGACGAGCATAAGACTGCAGAATCAGAGAGCGCTGCCTCATGTTTCTGTCTTTCTGGTATATTTTAACATTATTTGCAATTTGGCAAGCTATTCAGATTATGGCATTATTATAGACCTATAAAAATGTATATTTTGAGCAGATGGAGTAGCAAACTACAACAGTGTAGATGACGAGGAGTCAGAAAACTAAATATAAATATTATGATGACATCTGGAAGTCTGTACAATTTATATAAAGTCACTTAACAGTTGGGAACACATGAATTTGTAGACTAACTGATTTATAAATATATATATATATATTATGTATCTTCTTAGATATAAAGTGTTATACTAGATAATAAGTATCCAATGGACAGTTAATCAAACATATTTCTAAACATTACTTCACTATTTGCAATATATATGTTCTTAATGTCTATATTTTACCCAAATTCCTTTCAATAATAGTTGTTATAAAAATAGAGCTCCATTTATAGTAGTTTTCTTTTAACTGGAATAAGGTTGGAATAAGTGAGAAAAATTGACATTCTATCTTGTCGACTATCATAAAAAAAATAATTGAGAGGAAAAAGCCAAGAGCAGGGATGCATGCCTATAATCCCAGTAGTTGGGAGGCAGAGACAGGAGGATTGCAGGTTCAAGGCCAGCATACATTATAACTTAGAGAGACAATATTTCAAAATAAAAATAAAATAGGATTGGAAGTATACCTGAGTGGTAGAACACCCATGTATTCACTTCACACACACACACACACACACACACACACACACACACACACCACACACACACACACACACACACACACACATGCTATTGCAGAATGATTTGATCAATTGTATTGACAGGCTGAAATAAAAGTGCTGGGCATCATCCCTCAAGTTGGCACAGTTCACTGAAAGCAAATTTGCTATGAATGATGATAATTTGTACTGAAAGAAATTAGTGCCAATTTGATTAGGAATTGCCCTTCTGTTCAGATTTCAATGGCTAATATAGCCTGTCATAGTTACAGCTTCATCTAAGAGATGGAAGTTAAAGAAAAATAGCCCAGAAAAGAAAAAGAATAATTACAGAGACAGTCTAGTCCTTTGATTTGTAACTTTTTTAGGGCCAAGAAAAAGAACCCAAAGAGATGATATAATCATAGTTTATATATCATGAAAAACTGCATTTTCTTTACTGCAGGCATTATGACAATTTATATTAAATTTGAATGATGCATAAAAGTATCTCTAGCTCCAGCAAGAATAATGATCTTGAATTAAAAACATATACAGAGCATACCAGAATTCATAAAGTGCTTTCACAGCTTTAATTTTTCTTAATTTTCACAACAAATGAAATGAAGTCATAGGAACAGTAAGATTCACAGACTCCAGGTCTTCACGAGAAGTATACTTGACTATGCTAAACTGTCAGGCCTGTTCCTCAACAGGGGACTGAATCTCCCTTCAAACTCTAATCTGTTTTCCCTCATCAATAAGTTAGCACAATTCTTTTAAACATTTGGAGTGGTTCTTTAATCAGATCTTATTCAATATTAGCTTAACCACATGTTAGTGTTAACAAGAAAGGTATTAGATCTCCCTTCTCTATTATTAGATGGCAAATTTCACATCCCATCTCCTCAGGGTTTGAGATACAATTCGTGCATATGTGAAGGAAATCTATCAAACTTTGTTGCAGCCAGGCTTGGTGGCACATGCTTGTAATCCCAGTACTTGGGAGGCTGAGACAGGAGGATCCAGGTTCTCAGCCAGCCTCAGCTACTTAGTGAGGCCTTCCACAACTTAGTGAGACCCTGTTTCAAAATAAAGAATAAGACAGGTCGGAGGGAAGATGGCGGCAGAGTAAGGACACCGAGAGGAGCCTGTTTCTAAATTCTCTCGGGTGCTCCAAACGGAACAGCCATACAAATCCCACACGACTTCCGTGGGGGATAGCAACTAAAGATAGTAACATTTAAGAATACATAGAAGCCCACTGATTAATACACAGACAGAAAAAGGGAGGCGAACAACCAGAGGCGGGGGAAAAATAGCCCCGTCCCGGATCGGACCAGGTCGCTAGACCA
>PVJS01019137.1:0-34042 GCA_004027185.1 Glis glis | reverse complement strand
CCAGTACTTGGGAGGCTGAGACAGGAGGATCCCAGGTTCAAGGATAGCCTCAGCAAGTAACGAGACTCTCAGCAACCTAGTGAGACCCTGTTCAAAACAAAAAATAAAAAGGGCTGGGGGTATAGGTCAGGGAATAGAATGCCCCTGGGTTCAATCCCCAGTACCACACACACACACACACACACACACACACACACACACATACACACACACACAAAAACAAGTTTACCCCAGTTTAGATGCCATCATAAGGTTAGAGGAGAACCTAGACTCCAGCACTTACGCATATTCCTTAACTCTGCAAGAGCACTTACAACGCAGCACATGGTGAGTCACAAACATCGGCAACATATGTAATTTTATTTATTTATTTTGTGGTACTGGGGATTGAACCCAGGGGCATTTTACCTCTGAGCTACACCCCCAGCCCTATTTTTTATTCTTTATTTTGAAACAGGGTCTCACTAAATTGTGGAGGGCCTCACTAAGTAGCTGAGGCTGGCCATGAACCTGATCCTCCAGTCTCAGCCTCCCAAGTACTGGGAATTCAAGCGTGCACCACCATACCCGGCTCATATGTAATTTTATTTTTTTTTGAAATAAATATTTTATTTAACCCACTATACCCAAAATGTAGTAATTTCACCATTATAAAAACTTAGTTTACATTCTTTTTCTTTGTACATTTTCAAAATCTTGCATGTGTTTATATTGATAACATCTCTCAATGTGGATGTCACTTTTTTTTTGGTGGTGGTACTGGGGATTGAACCTCTGAGCTCCACCCCCAGCCCTCTTCTTATATTTTGAAACAGGATCTCGCTAGGTTGATGACTCACTACTTGCTGAGGCTGTCCTCGAACCTGTGATCCTCCCATCTCAGCCTCCCAAGTACTGGGATTACAGGTGTGTGCCACCATACTTGGCTGATTAGTCACATTTCAAGGGCTAATACGCACATGAATCTCAACTGTAATGAAAAGACACTGACTTGCACCTTTCCTCTGTCTGGCTCTTCTACCTGTAGAGGAGTGTTATGAATTGTCTGCTAGTCTCCAAACTCTCCATTCCTGTTGTTATAGATTAGATCAAGACACCCCATTTGCAGAATTTACTCATTATCAAAGATTAAACTGTGAGACCAGCACAATGCTGGGTACTAGATACATGGCAACAAATTGGCTGACAGGAAGATTAACTCACCATCTATTTGCAGACACTAACATAGGGAATAGGAGTAGTCAATCTTTTCCTTCATAGCATTTAACACGAATACTAATTTCCTGACTTGTAATGTGTGTGCATGTTTCTCCTATAACACTACACGAAGGAAGGAATTACATCCACCTTGTTTGCCATTATATCCCTGGCAAATGCATGGGATATGTATCTGTTAAATGCATTACCACGCACTGATTATCAGCCTCAACCAGCTTGTCATTTTGTTACTGTATTTTCCAGTTAGTTAAGACACATTCTACATTTTCTCAATAACAGTGGTAACCACTGTGCCTTCTTCCAAACAATTTCTCATAGCTGACTCCAACAATTAAAAAAAGTAATTGAAAGTTCCCCACTAGTCAGAAAATCAAGAGTGGTTGAGACACAAATTAACAAATATAAAATATAAGTCCTACCTACTACACAGTCAACAGAGACGTGGTACGTCAGAGCTCTGGAGACTTCAGAAGAGCCTTTGGCAAACCATTTTAAGTTAAACAACAGAAATACTGCCACAGCTATGATAAAAGAAAACTTAAAACTGGCAAATATACTGAGTTTTTTAAAAAGCCAAATAAAACAGCATGTAATAACTAATGTGAAACCTATTATCAGGAAAAAAAACCTTATTCTTCAATGATAGGAATAACACTGTGATATAAAGTCCTTTTGTTCATCTTGAGACTGTGTAGTGTAACATCTTGAAGAATGCCAGTCGAGATGAGAAGCTCTTATAATTTTATTCTGTCTGCAATAAAATGGTACTTTAATAATTTTGGTATTAACGAAATTATAGTCAGTTTTGTGATTTTAACACAAAAACTCTCCAACTCCTAGTCAAGCGTTCCCTGTTTTGTAAACTACCAGTATACATGAGCTTTTTTTAAATTTAGTACTGGGCATTAAACCCAGGGGTGCTCTACCACTGAGCTACATCCCCAGCTGTTTTTATTTTAAGATAGTGTCTGGCTGAGTTGCTGAAGCTGGCCTCAAACTTACAATCCCCTGCTTCAGCCTCCTGAGTAGCTGGGATTACAGACATGTGCCCAACATCTGGCCCAACATACTAAGCATTTTGTATCATTTAAAACATTTGCTTATCTACTAAGTGTAAATCTTTTAACAACTGAATCATATTTAATATACACCAAAGAAAATTACTTCTTCTTTTCTTCTTAGGTGAAATTTCCAGAACTGGGGTAAGCTCAGTCTCTTCACTATGTTTTCTTTTCTTTTTTTTCTTTTTATGGTCACTTTGGTAACCATGGAGTCACTGCCTTGGAAAACAGGGTCCTGATCCTCCTGGTGCCTTTTCTTCTTCTTCTTTTTCTTTGGCTCTTCCTCCCAGAGGCCGTTTGCATTATTACTACACTGCAGGTCTTCCTCTTCCTTTGGAGTGACATCTGCAAAATCTGTTAGTTCTGTGGTGCCATCATTCACTTCATATATTTCTGAGTCTTTCTTCTTTTTCTTTTTCTTCTTTGGATTTTTTTCAACAGTTTCCTCAGTGCTGGTTTCTGCTACTTCTTCAGAAACATCAGAATACTTGGGTTGTAAACTAGTGATATTTAGTTTTCCTCGAATGCAGAATACTCCAGCAGCATCTGAGTCTAAACGAAATACTTCAAATTCTAGTTCATCATCCACGTTTACCTCCAGGGTCTGCCACTGGTCAGCTGACATCTGCTCAGGTTTAGGGATGGAAGCTTTGAAACACCCGTGTACTAAGCAGCCAATGTGGCTAGAAGACACTTTGCTAACTGTACCCGTAAGATTTTGCCCTGGTTCAGGGCTGAATATAACAAAATCAGCTTCAATGTTAAGATGAATGTGTCCTTGATCATCATATATATCTCCCAGTTCACCCACAACTTTGATGTTATCATATGCAATAGGAACACCTTAAAGGCTCTCCGAGTAGCGCAGGAGCTCGCCGTGCAGTTGCACACGGATCCCAGTGCCTTTCTGTTGAGGAGGCAATGACAGGGCAGTGTGCCTTGGGTGCGGCCACTACCAGGCAGGAGTAGCGGCTGCTCACCAGCGCGCAGTGGCTAAGTTGCAGCTCCAGGCAAGGCCACTGTCGGCCACTCCGAGGTTTCCCTCAGCGCGCACCGCTGACACAAGTGTCACATATGTAATTTTAAATTTTGCCAGCACCATTTGTTGAAAAGACTGTCCTTTCTCCAACGTATGTGTTTAGCACCTTTGTCAAAAATCAATTGACTATAAGTTCGTGAACTTTTTTCTGTATCTTTTGTTCCACTGGTCTATGTGTCTGTTTTTGTGCCAATACTATGCTGATTTTATTACTATAGCTCTTTAGTACAATTTGAAGTCAGGAATTGTGATGTCTCCTGCATGGTTTTTATTACTGAGAATTGCTTTGGCTATTCGGGATCTTTTGTTTCTCCATATAAAATTAATGACTGATTTTTCTAGATCTGTGAAAAATGATGTTGGTATTTTGAAAGGGATTGAATTGACTCTGTAGATCATTTTTGGCAGAATGACCATTTTGATAATATTTATTCTGCCTATCCAAGAGCAGGGGAGATCTTTCCATCTTCTAAGATCTTCTTCGATTTCTTTCTTCAGTGTTCTATAGTTTTCATTGTAGAGATTTTTTACCTCTTTGGTTAAGTTTATTCCTAGGTATTTGATTGGTTTTGAAGTTATTGTGAATGGAATTGTTTTCTGGATTTCCTTTTCAGTGGATTCATGGTTGGCATATATGAAAGCTACTGACTTTTTTAGGTTGATCTTGTATCCTGCTATTTTGCTGAATTTGTTAATCAGCTCTAGTAGACTTTTGGTTGAGTTCTCTGGGTCTTCTAGATATAGAATCATATCATCTGCAAATAAAGATAATTTTAATTCTTCTTTTCCTATTTGAATTCCTTTGATAGCCTTCTCTTGTCTTATTACTCTGGCAAGAGTTTCGAGGACTATATTAAAAAGGAGTGGTGATAGTGGGCATCCTTGTCTTGTTCCTGTTTTTAAGGGGAATTCTGGCAATTTCCCCCCATTCAATATGATGTTGGCTTTGGGTTTCTTACCTGTAGAAAAATGGAACTAAATCCTTACCACTCACCCTGCACAAGAGTCAACTCAAGATGGATCAAAGACCTGGAAGTTAGACCAGAGTCTGTGAAATTATTAGAAGAAGGCATAGGTTCAACACTCCAGCATATAGGCACAGGTAGAAACTTCCTCAACAAGACCTCCAAAGCACAGGAAATTAAAACAAGAATTAATAAGTGGGATAGCATTAAACTACAAAGCTTCTGCTCATCAAAGGAAACCATCAAGAGCCTAAAGAGAAAGCCTACGGAACGGGAGAAGACCTTTGCAAGCTATCCCTCCGACAGAGGTCTAATATCTAGGATATACAAAGAAAAGACTCTACACTAAAAAAACAAATAACCCGATAAAGAAGTGGAGGATATACAAAGAAAAGACTCTACACTAAAAATACAAATAACCTGATAAAGAAGTGGGCAACTGAAATGAATAGACACTTCACGAAAGAAGACATACAAATGGCCAATAGACACATGAAAAAATGTTCAACATCATTAGCAATCAGGGAGATGCAAATCAAAACTACTCTAAGATTTCATCTAACCCCAATTAGAATGGCAATCATTAAGAAGTCAAACAACAAGAAATGTTGGCGAGGATGTGGGGAAATTGGGACTCTTCTACACTGTTGGTAGGATTGCAAACTAGTTCAACCACTATGGAGATCAGTGTGGAGAGTCCTCAGAAAACTGGGAATGGATCCACCATATGATCCGGCTATACCACTACTGGGTATCATACCAAAGGGGCTGAAACTAGAAAACTACAGTAATATATGCATACCCATGTTCATAGAAGCACAATTCACAGTGGCCAAATTATGGAACCAACCTAGGTGTCCATCAACATATGAGTGGATTACAAAATTGTGGGAAATACACACAATGGAATTCTACTCAGCAATAAAGAAGAACAAAATAACATCATTTGCAAGAAAATGGAAGGATCTGGAGAACATTATGTTAAGTGAGATCAGTCAATCACAAAAAATGATGGGTCATATGTTTTCATTAATATGTGCAACCTAGGGAGTAGTGGGGACACACAAGGGACTCTGGTTGATAATGGAGAACCCTCAGTGGGTCAAGGGAAGTGGTACAAGGGAAGGGGAAGGGCAAGAAAGAAGCGAATCAGTGGAATTACTATCATAAACAATATGTACATGTGAGAATATACCAACATCATTCTTGATACTTCATACGGGTTGGGGGAGGCTGGGGAACACTAAGAGCTGTGTGCATCTATGTTAACATCAAATTGATATTCACTGTGATATAAGACTCCAATGCACCATAAAAACACATTAAAAAATTTTTTTTAAATAAAATAAATTTTGTTTTTTAGCAGGGTGGTGTACTGGGAATTGAACCCAGGGGCACTCTACCTCTGAGCTATATCCCAACCCCTTTTTGGTTTTTTGTATTTTGAAACAAGGTCTCATTAAATTGCTGAGGCTGTACTTGAACCTGTGATCCTCCTGTCTCAGCCTCCCAAGTACAAGGATTACAAGTGTGGGCGACCACACCGGGCTTATTTTTTTATTTTGAAAATGGGTTTTAGGAGCTGGGCGTGGTGGTACACGCTTGTAATTCCAGTACTTGGGAGGCTGACACAGTAGGACCGCAGATTCGGAGCCAGCCTCAGCAACTTAGCGAGGCCCCCAACAACTTAGTGATACCTGTTTCAAAATAAAAAATAAAATAGGAGCCAGGCGTGGTGGCGCACGCTTGTAATCCCAGTACTTGGGAGGCTGAGACAGGAGGATCCGGGTTCGCGGTCAGACTCAGCTACTTAGTGAGGCCCTCCACAACTTAGTGAGACCCTGTTTCAAAATAAAGAATAAAAAATAGTGCTGAGGGTGTAGCTCAGAGGTAGAATGCCCCTGGATTCAACCCCCAGTACCACAAAAAAAAAATTAAAAAAAAATAGGGCTAGGGGTGTAGCTCAGAGGAAAAATGCCCCTGGGTTCAATCCCCAGTACCAAACACAAAAAAAGTAAAAAGAAATGGGTGAAAATAGTTTTAATGACCTTTTATTTAACTCAATCAATCCAAAATATTATATAATTTCAACATGTGATACATACCAAAATTATTAATGAAATGCATTACTTTCTTTTATCTAAGACTTAGAATTCCAGGGTATTTTACACTTAGAGCACATTTCTGAGGCTCGAAAGCCACGTGCTCTAGTGGACTCCGTACTGCATAGCATGGGTCTAGAAGGTCCTGAAGGGCAGAGGTTGCTTTGCTCAGCCCTACCTTGTCCCCAGTGATTTACCCATTAAACGAGATCTAATAAACAAGCGTGTGAAAGCTGTAAGCTCAGTGCTCACTGCAGAGAATGGGTGCAATGACTGCAGCTTCCTTTCCTTCCTGCGCAGCAGACATTCAGTAAACACTCCTGAGACTGAATTCCCCGGGTGGAAATAAATGATGCTTAGGATAAAGACCATCGAGCTCCCTTTATTCTGCTCCATACTCTCCAAGACCCTTGTGCCTTGATGTAGTTTCATGGTAGATTTTCCTGGAGGAAGAATGCTTGCAATCCCAGTATTTGGGAGGCTGAGACCGGAGGATTGCAGGTTCGAAGCTAGCCTCAGCAACTTAGTGAGGCTCTCACCAACTTAGCAAGACCTTGTTTCCAAATAAAAAATAAAATAGGTCTGGGGGGTGTAGCCCAGAGGTAGAAGGCCCCTGTGTTCCACCCCCAGTACCACAAAAAAATAAAAATAAAATAAAATATCATTGGTAACACCAGGCGTGGTGGCACACACCTGTAATCCCAGTGAATGCGAGGCTGAGACAGGAGGATGTAGGTTCAAGACCAGCCTCAGCAACTTACTGAGACCCTGTTTCAAAATAAAAGAGCTAGAGGTGTAGCTTGGAAATAGAATGCCCCTGGGTTCAATTCCCAGTACCATAAAATTAAAAAAAAAATAAAACAAAAGCCCTGGTGAAACAAACTATTATCCTGGTCTCCATCAATTCCCAATGAATTTGATTTTTTTTCTTTGTGCATTTGATTTTTAAGCAAGTACTTAGGGTTCATTCATCCCTGGATGAGTAAATTTGTGTGTATGTGCACATGCTGGGGAATGAACCCAGGGGTGTTCTACCTCCAAGCTACAACTCTTTTTACTGTGTGTGTGTGTGTGTGTGTGTGTGTGTGTGTGTTACTGGGGATTGAACCCAGGAGCATTTTACCTCTGAGCTACATCCCCCAGCCCTTTTTATTTTTATTTTGAAACAGGGTCTCTCTAGGTTAATGAGAGTCTCACTACTTGCTGAGGCTGTCCTTGAACCTGGGATCTTCCTGTCTTAGTCTCCCAAGTACTGGGATTATAGGTGTGTGCCACCACTCCTAGTTCACTTTTTACTCTTTATTTTGAAATAGGGTGTCACTAAATTGCTGAGGCTGGCATCGAACCCCTGGCCCTATCTTATGTTTTTCATTTTGAAACAGGGTATCACTAAGTTACTGAGGGCCTCACTAAGTTGCTAGGCTGGCTGTGAACCTATGATCCCCCTGTTTTAGCCTCGAAGTACTGGGATTACAGGCATGTGCCTCCACGCCCGGCATAAAAGTGAACTTCTAAGGCTACAAAAAGCTGAAGAAGACACCCAGTACTAGCTTGGCTTTCTGAACCAAGGAGGAGCCACCCCTGAGCCCATCAGGAAATGAGATCAGATTGATTCTACATTATAGAATCCTGTCCACCTGGAGCCAGTAAGTAATCAAACCACACAGAAGCTTAAAGTACAAATGTTATGGTATGATACTATATTAATTTATGATTAACTATTATTTGAGTATTCTGTTGATTACTTATTCAAAATACAATTCCACAAGTCTTTATATAACCACATATATAATAGATACAACGAAATATCTCAACCTGACAAAATTCCAGCTACAATAGATAGCATGGGAATTTCCTTCCGAATTCTCATGGCTCATGCAAATATTGTAGCCTGGCAAATACAGACGGGCCTGCTTTATATCATTTATGATTTCTCAACTTGACAGTGATGTGAAAGCAATGCCCATTCAGTAGAAGTCACACTTTGAATTCTGAAGTTTGATCTTTCCTGGGTTCGTGGTAAGTGGTAGAGCACTTTCTTGTGGTGCCGGGCAGCAGCAGGAAGCCACAGCTCCTGTCAGCCACACGATCACAAGGGTAAACCACTGCTACTCTATGGTCTCCTGTGCCGCTCAGCATGATGTTCACGAGGTTAGGTGAATTAAATGCATTTGTGTGTGTGTGTGTGTGTGTGTGTGTGTGTGGCACTGAGGATTGAACCCAGAGGCATTCTACCTCTGAGCTACACCCCCAGCCCTATTTTATTTTTATATGGAAACAGGGTCTCGCTAGGTTGATGGGAATCTCACTACTTGCTGAGGCTGTCCTTGAACTTGTGATCCTCCTGTCTCAGCCTCCCAAGTTTGAGATTACAGGCATGTGCCACCACGCCTGGCGAATTAAATGCATTTTAAACTTACAATATTTTTAACTTACAATGGGTTCATCAGTACTAACCCCATTATAAATTCAGGAGTCTCTATATGTCAACATACTCAATGCCTGGTAGATATGCCTCATGTTAACCAACCCCTCATGGGTCATCATCACTTTAAACCTCTACCCACTCCTTGTTAGAGTCTTCAACCCTCTAGCCATTCACTTAAACAAATATCACTGAGTGAGGGAGAGTATAAAGAAGGAAAACTCCTGTGCACCAGTGGAGAGACTCCACCTCCACAGCAGCAATGTGTTGTCCCAAGATTATCATTTTGGAAAAGGGAATATTTTTTCCTGAAATTTTACAGAAATGTAAATAATACAAGAATTATGTTGGCTTTCAAAATAAAAGGAAGAAGCTCCTGGGTTTTGGCACAAAAAAAAGAAGAAAAAGATAAAAGAAAAAGAAGCTATTGTGACTGTCAGCCTCAAGAACAAAACGAACTTTTGTGTTTTAGAGCATCTGCCTTTCTTTCTGTGAGGACTGAAAGGAGAGTCTGTGGAGTCCACACTGCTGAGAGGGTGATCGAGAACCCGGCCAGGCCCACCTCAAGAATATCGCGCAGGACATTGCTGGGTCCTAGTACAAGGGAACTCACTCAGGAGTTCAACGAATCAAGCAGTGTGCCACAGGTTTTCTAGCAGCCTACCAGCTTGCCAAATAAAAACCAAAACCAAAGCCAATGCAGCAAAAACTAAAACAATATAGCAAACTTCTGTTACAATAGCCATTGAATTGTTCTAAAAACATTTCATAAACCGGGTATGGTGGCACATGCCTGTAATCCCAGTACTTGGGAGGCTGAGACAGGAGAATCACAGGTTTGAGGTCAGCCTCAGCAACTTAGTGAGACCCTGTTTCAAAATAAAACATAAAATTGGGTTGGGGATGTAGCTCAAAGGTAGAATGCCCCTGGATTCAATCCCCAGTACCACAAAAAATAAAAATAAAAAATAAAACATTTCATGTCTCCTAAAAACTGAGCCAGGAAAATACTGTCATGATGATGAGCAGGGCCAGGCCTTGTGGTGCACACCTATAATCCTAGTACTTGGGAAGTTGAAACAGGAGGATCACCTATTTGAGATCAGCCTTAGCAATTTACCAAGACCCTCAGCAACTTAGCAAGATCCTGTTTCAAAATAAAAAATAAAAAGAGCTACATGTGTGGCTTGGAGGTAGAATGCCCCTGAATTCAATCCCCAGTACTGAAAAAATAAAATAAAACATGATGAAATTCAGTTTATTCCTGGACAGAAGAGCTGGGTGTGGTGGCGCACACTTGTAATCCCAGTACTTGGGAGGCTGAGATAGGAAGATCGCAGGTTCGCGGCCAGCCTCAGCTACTTAGTGAGGCCCTCTGCAACTTAGTGAGACCCTGTTTCAAAATAAAGAATTAAAAGTAGGTCTGGGGGTGTAGATCAAAGGTAGAATGCCCCTGGGTTCAATCTCTAGTACTGCAAAATTAATTAATTAATTAATTTAATGGGTAATTAATTAATTTAATTAATTAATTTAATTAAGTGGTAGAATGCCTCTAGGTTCAACCTTCAGTACCAAAAAAAAAAAAAACAAAAAAGCTAGCTCATGTGTTGGCAATGAAGCAATGATCGGAGGTGAAATAACTGAATCAGGGCTCTAACCTCATCAGTGGATCAATGGATTGATAGATTAATCATTGGAATGGACTTTACAGGTGCTAATTTATAGGCAGGTAGGGTGTGGAAAGAGGAGGTGGGGAGGGGTGGGGAGGACCTTGGGGACTACATCTGTGCTTGGTTCCCCCTACCCCCCTTCTGGCTATCCCTGAGCAGCTGTCACCATGGTACCCTTCCCTATTACCATGACGTTTCTACCCTGGACTTAGCCGACCACAGACTGAACCTCTGAAACCATGAGCCAAATAATCAAATAATCTTTCTTTGTCTACATTGTTCTTGTCAGGTACTTTTGTCACTGTGATAAACCACACACAAACTAAGTAGTAAACCAGGCATGGTGGCACACACCTGTAATCCCAGCACTTGGGAGTCTGAGACAGGAGGATCGTAGGTTCAAGGCCAGCCTCAGCAACTTAGTGAGACCTTGTTCCAAATAAAAACTAAAAAAGAGAGGGCCTCACTAAGTAGCTGAGGCTGTCATCAAACCTGTGATCCTCCTGTCTCAGCCTCCCAAGTACTGGGATTACAAGCGTGCACCACCACGCCCGGCTTTGTGAGATCCTGTTTCAAAACAAAATATTAAAAAAAGGCTGGGAGTTAGAATGCTTCTGGGTTCAATCCCTAGTACCACACAAAATAACAACAACAACAACAATAATAATAATAGAGCTGGGGGTATAGCTCAGAGGTAAAATGCCCCTGGGTTCAATCCCCAGCACCACACACACATGCACTAAAAACAAACAGAGCCGGGCATGGTGGCGCACGCTTGTAATCCCAGTACTTGGGAGGCTGAGACAGGAGGATCGCGGGTTCACGGCCAGCCTCAGCTACCTAGTGAGGCCCTCTGCAACTTAGTGAGACCCTGTTTCAAAATAAAGAATAAAAATTAGGGCTTGGGGTGTAGCTCGGAGGTAGAATGCCCCTGGGTTCAATCCCCAGTACCGGGAAAAAAAAAACCAGGAGCTGACTAATACAATGAGGTAAGAGCCCATCTGGTAGTGCCATGGTGGGTATGGAAAGGAGGCACTGAGAAAAGGTTTAGATAGCAGCCAAGCAGTATGCGGGCAGGAGGCAGGAAGGTCAAGGGCCACATTTCTCACCTAAGCAGGAGGTACTGGCAGACATGGGGAGAGCCAACGGGAAAGTGTCATGTGCACTTCAAGAGATGGGTGGGCGGTGAAAGGGAGTCAGGAGGACCAAGTTGGCGAGGCAGTGGAGTCACTGCACACTGAGACCAAATGGTCGTGTGGAGCAATTCAGAGGCCATGGTGAACTTCTGGGACAGTTTTAGGAGACTAGAGGAGAGAGAGGGTAACTTTGATGCGAGCTAGGAGGCTGCAGCCCCTAGAGACTGTGTGTGTGTGTGTGTGTGTGTGTGTGTGTACACACACGAGAGCGCGTGCATGACTGAAGATTGAACCCAGGGGCATTCTACCTCCAAGCTACACCCTCAGCCCTATTTTATTTTATTTTATTTTGAAACCGGGTGTGGCTACTTGCTAAGGCTGTCCTTGAACCTGCAATCCTCCTGTCTCAGCCTCCCAAGTACTGGGATTACACGCCTGGCTCCTAGAACCTCTTTCAAGTGAGCTGGCTAAAATGAGAAAGGAAAGTGAGAGTTAAGATGCGCCAAGAGGAGGTCTACACATTTGGAGAAACTAGGACATTCTGTTAGCTGAAGGGAGAGATTTAATAGTGAGTAAGTGGTTTTGTGTCTGAAAGTAGGAGGATCCCACAGAAAGTCCGATAAAAGAAAAACACACAGAGAAGAATTTCCAAGCAGTCTGGAACAGATAAGAGGGGATGGCAGATGGAAATGCTTACAGGCTCACGAGATGCTGAGGGAGTTACTCCCATGGCCTCTTTTCTTTTCAGTAGTAGGGACTGAACCCAGGGGTGTTCTACTCCTGAGCTACACCCCAGCCCTTTATTTTTTATTCTGAAACAGGGTCTCGCTAAATTGCTAAGGCTGCCCTCAAACCTGCGATCCTCTTAGCCTCCCAAGTACTGGGATCACAGGCATGCGCCACCAGGCCCAGCTTCAGTCTGTTTTCTTGGAGAAGTAGGTCTGGTTATAGAGCAGGGGTGGAAGTTTACTTGCTGCTACTGTGTGCCAGACATTGTTCTAGCTCTGGGAATACAAAAGGAAACAAAACTGCCAGGTGTGGTGGTGCACACCTATAATCCCAGTACTTGGGAGGCTGAGACAAGAGTATCCTAAGTTCGCAGCCAGCCTCAGCTACTTAGCGAGGCCTCCGCAACTTAGTGAGACCTGCTTCAAAAAAAAGAATAAAAAAAATAGGGCTAGGGGTGTAGCTCGGAGGTAGAATGCCCCTGGGTTCAATCCCCAGTACAGCAAAAAAAAAAAAAAAGTAAGAAACAGGGTCTCTCACCGGGCTTGGTGGTGCGTGTCTGTAATCCCACTACTTGGGAGGCTAAGACAGGAGGATCACAGGTTCAAGGACAGCCTCAGTAAGTAGTGAAACTCTCAGCAACCTAATGAGATCCTATTTTCAAAACAAAAATAAAAAGGGTTGGGGTTGTAGCTCAGAGATAGAATGCCCTTGGATTCAATCCCCATTACCCTCCCTCCCCAAAAAAGAGCAGCACTAAAAAAAACAAAGAAAAAGAAACAGGGTCTCTCTAAGTTGCTGAGGTTGGCCTTGAACCTGCAATCTTCCTGCCTCAGCCTCCCAAAGTACTGGGATTACAAATGTGCGCCACCATGCCCGGCATCTTTTTTTTTTAATCCCTAATTTGAAAAATGTAAAATCTGAAATGCTCCAAAATCAGGAGTGTTTTGAGCACTGACATGATGTCATAGGTAAAATTCCACAGTGAGCTCATGTGCCTCAAAACACGGGCACACTGGCCGGGCATGGTGGTGCACGCCTGTGATCCCAGTACTTGGGAGGCTGAGACAAGAGGATCACAGGTTCGAAGGCTGTCTCAGCAACATAGAGAGACTATCAGTGGCTTTTCAAAATAAAAAATAAAAGGGCTCAGAGGTAGAATGTCCCTGAGTTCAATCCCCAATACCACATAAAAAAAGAGTGAACTTTATGGTATGTGAATTACATCTCAATAGAGCAGTTCTTAAAAAAAAAGAAAGAAAAAGAAAACAAGACTTTTTTGTTTGTTTCTTTTGGGTATTGGGATTGAATCCAGGTGTGCTCCACCTCTGAGCTATATCCCCAGCCCTGTTTTATTTTTTATTTTGAAAAAGAGTCTCACTAAGTTGCTGAGGGCCTCACTAAGTTACTGAGGCTGGCCTTGAAACTGGGATCTTCCTATATCAGCCTCCCAAGTACTGGGATTACAAGCATGCACCACCATGCCTGGCTCAGAAAAAAAATTTTTTTTTGCAGTACTGGGGATTGAACCCAGGGGCATTCTACCTCCAAGCTACTCCCCCAGCCCTAACTTTTGTTCGTTATTTTGAAACAGGGTCTCACTAAAGTTCCAGAAGGTCTCACTAAGTAGCTGAGGCTGGCTGTGAACCCAGATCCTCCGGTCTCAGCCTCCCAAGTACTGGGATTAAAAGCATGTGCCACCACGCCCGGCTAGAAAACTTTTTTAATAAAAGATTATTGAGCATCTGAGTCTCATTGGTAAGAAGAGATTTGCAATGCTACTAATTTTTGCTTACATTACAAATGCTATTATTGGTTTGATAATGAAGGAAAAAGTCCATTAGTATCTCTATATACAGAAGACCAAAAAAAGGTACAAATGAGAAGAAACATTTGTGCTATTAAAAACTTAGACATCTTTCCATTAGTTTTAAAAACAAATTTTAAGTGCTGTTAACTTGGATGAATTTACAATAGCTGACAAACCCCAAAACCCTTCACTTATCTAATGAAAACAACAAAAGTAAAATCTTAACTATCTGTAATAAACAGAGATGGAAAATGAAGTAAAAAAAATAATAAAATGCACAACTAGTATCAGATTTTCATCTCAATCAATAATTACAGCATCCAGTTACTTTCGTGTATGTGTGTGTGTGTGTGTGTGTGTGTGTGTGTGTGTGTGTGTTACTAGGTATTGAACCCAGGGGCATTCTACCTCCGAGCTACACCCCCAGGCTTATTTTATTTTATTTTTGTGGTACTGAGGATTGAACCCAGGGGCATTCTACCTCCAAGCTACACCCCCAGCCCGATTTTTTATTCCTTATTTTATTTTATTTTATTTTATTTTTGTGGTACTGGGGATTGAGCCCAGGGGCATTCTACCTCTGAGCTGTACCCTCAGCCCTTTTTTATGTTTAGTTTGGAACAGGGTCTCACTAGGTTGATAAGAGTCTCACTACTTGCTGAGGCTGTCCTCGAACCTGTGATCCTCCTGTCTCAGCCTCCCAAGTATTGGGATTACAGGCGTGTTCCACCATGCCCGGCTACAGCATTCATTTACTTTTAGTTAGATACCAGAAATGAAGAAATACTAACTGGTTTGTTCTTACCCATTCTAGCACACACACACACCTTTCCCTAGTTATCCAACCAAATGCCGATCTTGTGTTGTAGTGAAGGGAATTGCAAAGGTAAGGTCCCTAATCAGTTGACTTCAGTCAAAGGGAAGATTATGGGGAAATTATGCCGGGCGTGGTGGCGCACACATGTGATTCCAGTACTTGGGAGGCTGAGATAGTAGGATTGCAGGTTTGAGGACAGCCTCAGCACTATAGGGAGGATCTCAGCAATTCAGTGAGACCCTATCTCAAAATAAAAAATAAAAAGGGCTGGTAGTATAGCTTGGAGGTAGAATGCCCCAGTGCCACAAAAAATTAAAAATTAAAATTAAAAATTAAAATTAAAAATAAAGCCAGCTGTGGTAGTACACACCTGTAATCCCAGTACAGACAAAGACAGGAGGATAGCAGGTTAGAGACCAACCTCAGCAACTTAGCAAGACACTCAGCCACTCAGTAAGACCTTGTTTCAAAATAAAAACTTAGCTGGGCATGGTGGTGCATGCCTGTAATCCCAGTACTTGGGAGGCTGAGACGGGAAGATTGCATGTTCGAGGACATCCTCAGCAATTTAGGGAGACCCTGTTTCAAATAAAAATAGGGCTGGGGTGTAGCTCCAAGGTAGAATGCCTCTGGGTTCAACCTCCAGTGCCAAAATAAAAAGTAAAATTAAAATAAAAAATTAAAAGGGCTGGGGGTGTAGGTCAGAGGCAAGACTCCCCTGGGTTCAATCCTCAGTGCCAAAAAATGAGAAAAGTTTTCAGAATCTACATAAATGCCTTCACAAAGCCACAAACTTGAATTCCCATGGAATAGAATTTCCTAGGGCAAGCCTGTGGTTGCATCCAAACCCACTTGCTGGACAGCTTTGTGCTGTAGGAAACTCACCCCTGTCTTGTGAGATGGGCCTGTCTCCTCTCCCTGGGCCATCCAATCCCCCACCAGCACAGGTGTGTCATCTGGAGCCCCATGCCACTCAGCAGTGCTGGGCTTTCTGGATGCTGGTGACCACAACCATCGAGAGCAACACACACTTGTGGCAGTGACCTCGCCAGCTGGAGTGCCACTGTATCACTAAGTGCCAGTGAAAAGACGGCCTGACACACCAACCGTGAGAGGAAGCTCCCCCAGGCCCGGGACCAGGGCAAGTGATTCCTATGGAAGCGCGGCCAGAAACAGCACCAGGGAGAGGCTGGCTCGCCCCACACCCGCGGCTTCAAGGAGAGCTGTCCTCTCCTCACACTGACTACAAGGGCTGGTCACAGTACTCACACTGTACAAAAGTGTCAGACGCCTTCCTGACCTTGGGCCGCTCACAATACCACAGTCAGAGGGAGGAAGGGAAAGGGGTTAACATCATCACAGCTCTGATACATAAACCTGGGAAACTACACACATAAACACAATGGCTCCTCCTGCTCCCAGTGTGAGCCACAGTCCTCAGCCCGGCTCCTTTGTTCATGCCATTTTCTTCCTTTCCCAGTCCTCCCAACATCCCCTTCTAGAAGGTTCTGGGCTCCTTTCCCAGACAGCACTCCCCCCCCCTTTTTGTGTAATACCAAGGATTGAACCTGATAAGGTAGAATAGAAGAAATAAAATAATAAAATTTTAGGTAGAAAGGAGACAAGACTGGAAGGGAAAAAGAACACAATTAAAAATCTAATCTAAAATCCTAAGCTTGCCTTGCAGGTTTGTGTGGGACATGCCCAAAGAGGAGACCCATATCTTTAAGAACACAATGGGCTAGCTTCACATCCAAAATTCCTGAGGCGATTAGCTTTGGAAGAGAAAGAACTTCACCTTCCACCAGAACTCCAAAAGATCACACCTGTTGTTAAAAAGCCTTACACTCAGCTGGCCGCCCGCTGGCCTCTGCTCCCTGAAGACCTGTCCAGAGGGAATCCATATCTTCTGCCCTCGGAAAAACTTCAAAGAAAGGAAGCATTTTCCCTCTGAGTACCTCTAACCAACCCCCCTTCCCATTTCCAGTGCCTATAAAAAGAGACTGTAAGAATTCAGGGCTGCTGCTCTCACATCTTGAGGTGGCCCACGTTTCCCTGAACATGTATCTCCCTTTTCCTTGAATTAAACCTCTGTCTTTTCTCTGACTGGCGCGTGTTGAAATTCTTTTCTACACAGACCCAAGAACCCGGGGGGGCCCTGAGGTGAGCTTCCCCTTCTCAGGCCGGGGAACTCCTTAGGACTCTCCACGGAGCTATCATGCTCACCCTGACAAACCCAGGGGGGCTGTACTCCTGAGCTACACCCCCAGCCCTTTCTATTTTGAAACAGGGTCTTGCTAAGTTGCTGAGGCTGGCCTCAAACCTGCGATCCTCCTATCTTAGCCTCCCAAGTACTGGGATGACAGGCGTGTGCCACCACACCCGGACAGACATCATTCCTTAAAACGCTCATGTTCCTTAGGGTTCTGAAATCTGCCTAAGCCCATTTGTAGCCTAAGTCTTATTCTATGTCCCCATGCGGAGCGGAGTCTGGTAACAGTCATGGATTTGCCCATAGCTCCAGTCTTCCCACAACACCATTCCTCTGTTCTCTTTCTCCTGAACACCCAGTGAACTGTCCACAGGCACCGACTTCATCAAGTTCAAAACTGAACAACACGAAATTTCTCTACCTGGCACTGCAACCCCATCCCCCTTCCCTGCCCCACAACCTAGCCACACACGCTCCCCCCATGCACCCAACGGCTCCTTCCATCCTTTTAT
Source organism: Glis glis (assembly GCA_004027185.1). Taxonomy (NCBI): domain Eukaryota; kingdom Metazoa; phylum Chordata; class Mammalia; order Rodentia; family Gliridae; genus Glis; species Glis glis. Next base: position 16,349 of record PVJS01019137.1, on the reverse strand, counting down.
CCACCCCACCATATTTCATCTATTAAGAGTAGTGGGGCGCCGGGCATGGTGGCACACGCCTGTAATCCCAGTACTTGGGAGGCTGAGACAGAAGAATAGCAAGTTCACAGCCAGCTTCAGCTACTTAGTGAGGCCCTCTGCAACTTAGTGATACCCTGTTTCAAAATAAAAGAATAAAAAATAGGGCTGGGGGTGTAGCTCAGGGGTAGAATGCCCCTGGGTTCAATCCCGGGTACCGCAAAAGAAAAAAAAAAAGAGTAGTGGGAAAGCGGGCTCAATAGAAAGCTGTAATCCCAGTACTTGGGGGGGGGGGGCGGAGACAGGAGAATCGCAGGTTCAAGGCCAACCTCAGCAACTTAGACCCTGTTTCAAAATAAAAATAAAAAAGGGTCGGGAGTTGTAGTTCAGAGGTGGAATGTCCCTGAGTTCAATCCCCAGAACCCCAAAATAAAAGAGAGTAGTAGAGCTGAGTAGCCCAAAAATGCAATTAATCCACTGTGGACGCACGGGGGTTCAGGGGTGCCTGGCCTTCAGGCATTCATCTGCCTCAGCAGATCTGCAAGGGGAGGTGGGGCTTCAGCAGGGAGCCTCCTCCAGCTTCTAGGAGAGGGCGGGCTGGTTCCCTGCCAGCGTTGGCAGCCAGCCGCCCAGGAAGAAGTAGGAAGGCTATCATTCCCCTGGCCTGTGCGAGTCACAGAAAAACAAACCCAGAAACTTCAGGCTCCTGGTGACAGGAGCCAGAGGCACTTTTGCAGAGGACACACCAGTTGCAGCATCTTCCTGGAGCCATCATCCAGATGCACAATCTTGAGAAAACAAGCCTGGCACCGGACTTCCTCGGCACGGAGCACCCGTGAGGAGGGCACAGCTCGGATGGTGAGGCCCTTTGCCCAGCTCACCAAGCAGGAAGCAAAGCAGAGGCTTACAAGGGGGGCAGGGCTCTGGAGACACACATGCAATGCCTTCAAGATACCTGACATCACCAGGAACACGTGGAGGAGACTTTTGTTTTGTTTTGTTTTGTTTTTGTACTGGGGGTTGAACACCGAGGCATTCTACCTCCGAGCTACACCCCAGCCCTTCCTTATAATTTTTTATTTTGAAACAGGGTCTCACTAAGTTGCTGCAGCTGGTCTCGAACCTGCGATCCTCCTGTCTCTGCCTTCTAAGTACTGAGATTACAGGTGAGTGCCACCACGCCTGTTTTTGAGAATGTTTCTTAAGTCCATCCCCTACTTTTCACGCCTCTAGCTCTAGTTCAAGTACTTTCCCCTGCCTCCGACCACTTCCCTTCAGAACATTTCTACAGGTTGCTACCAAAGTGGCCTTGTAAAAATGTAACTCTAGTGGTGTCCTGGGCTGACTCATACAGCCTCCTGATAACCGATTTTTAAAGTTTCAGGAATTTTATGAGTCAGTTGTTAAACATAGCAATGAGTAAAAATTAAATGAAATAAATTATATTAGACCCAGAAGTAATAAATGCTCAAACTCTATCACTTCTTTGTTACTTTACTACATTCTAATATCTGTGTTCTTGAGGTCAGTTATGTCTATTTTATCTGTGCAAAAATACTGCATAATGGGCCAGAACTTGAAATTGGCCATGATGGGAATATTTTCACATGGAAATTGACAAACACTATAATCACAGATTGCTATTTCTTTTGAGGGGTTTTGTTTTGTTTTGTTTTATTGTCTAGGCCTAAGAAAGTGTTGGATAAAGACAGATGCAGTGGTGCAAGCCTGTAATCCCAGTACTTAGAAGGCTGAGACAGGAGGATCTCAGGTTGAGAACTTGTTTCAAAATAAAAAATAAGATGGGCTGGGGGTGTAGCTCAGAGATAGAACCACCCACCCCCAGTTTCAATCCCCAATACCAAAGAAGGGAGGGCGGGAGGGAGGGAAATGTTAATAAAATGTGTGGTAAAGCCAGGTGTGGTGGCACATGCCTGTAATCCTAGTACTTGGAAGGCTGACACAGGTGGATCACAGGTTCAAGGCCAGCCTCAGAAATCTGGTGAGGCCCGAGACCCTCCACAACTTAGCCAGATCCTGTTTCAAAAAATTAAATAAAGCCGGGCATGGTGGCGCACGCTTGTAATCCCAGTACTAGGGAAGCTGAGACAGGAGGATCCAAGTTTGCGGCCAGCCTCACCTACTTAGTGAGGCCCTCTGCAACTTAGTGAGACCCTGTTTCAAAATAAAGAATAAAAAATAGGGCTGGGGGTATAGCTCGGAGGTAGAATGCCCCTGGGTTCAATCCCCAGTACCGCAAAAATAAAAAATAAATAATAAATAAAATAAGGTTGGGTGTATAGCTCAGAGATAGAATGCCCCTGGGTTCAATCCCCAGCACCACAAAAAATAAATAAAAATAAAATAAAGGGCTAGGTGAGTAACCCAGGGTTCAATCCCCAGTAACAAAAAATAAAAATTAAAAAGAAAGGTGTGGTCCGAGGTTTTCAATGGCTGATTTAGGACAGAGCTGAACACTATCCTAGTTTTTATGGGGTTTTGCGTCTGGCCCCTGAAGTGTCCATGAATATTTCTATTCTAGTCCTGACAGTCTACTGAATTAAACATGCTTCTTCTTTCTCCCTCCCAAGATGCCATTTCCCTCTAAATTCTGATTCTTTATTGCCTGAGACAGTTTGTCTCTTCCTAAAGAACAGAAAGTAACTGGCCTTTACTCGGTGATTGAATCTAATTCCTCAAATTTGCTGGCCACTTTTTTTGTGTGTGTGTGTGTGTGGAGCTGGGGATGGAACCCAGGGGCATTCTGCCTCCACGCTACACCCCCATCCCTATTTTATTCTTATTTTGAAGCAGGGTCTCACTAGGTTGATGAAAGTCTCACTACTTGCTTAGGCTGTTCTGGAACCCGGATCCTCCGGTCTCAGCCTCCCAAGTACTGGGTTACAAGCGTGCGCCACCACGCCCAGCTGCTAGCCACTTTTTACAAGCATTATGATGAGTGCAGTGAGGAGAACAACATAAGAATAACATGTTCCACACTCAGGAGGAGTTGACAGGATGGGGGCAGCTCAGCGCTAGCACACATGCCTCGCAAGCGCAAGCCCTGCCTTCCACGCCCAGCATCAAAATCATTAACAGAATTCAGGAAAGAGAGGGCTGCGTGCAAATACATCAATACCCGGTATGATTATGATGTATTAATAGCCAAAGAGATGTTTCTGAGGATCTGCTATACTTGTGTAAAACATGTTCATAGAACACTTATGTTGATGTTCATAGTAATAAAATGGGAGAGCCAGTCAACATACTAAGAAAATTAGAAGCAAAAGGAAGATGAGCTCAAAAAGAAGGCTGTTGGCAGATGTAAATATTTCAGAGCTAATGATTAATGGGCAATAACCAATCAAAATGGGGGGCTAAGACAGGAGAATCGCAGATTCTAGGTCAATCTCAGCAACTTTGTGAGACCATCAGTAACTTATCGAGATCCTGTTTCAAAATAAAAAATTAAAAAGAAGCCAGGTGTGGTGGCGCACGCTTGTAATCCTAGTACTTGGGAGGCTGAGACAGGAGGATCGCAGGGTCAAGGACAGCCTCAACAATTTAGTGCGGCTCTCAGCAACCTAGTAAGACCCTGTTTCCAAATAAGAAATAAAATTGGTCTGGGGATGTTGCTTGGAGGTAGAATGCCTCTAGGTTCAATTCCCAGTACTACCAAAAAAAAAAAAAAATTAAAAAGGGCTGGGGGTGTAGCTCAGAGGTAGAATGCCCCTGGGTTCAATCCCCAGCACCAAAACAAAACAAAACACAAGTGACGCAGGGTGTGGTGGCGCACGCTTGTAATCCCAGTACTTTGGGAGGCGGAGACCAGAGAATCCGGGTTCGCGGCCAGCCTCAGTTCTCTCTCTGTCTGTCTGTCTGTCTCTCTCTCTCTCTCTACTTAGTGAGGCCCTCCGCAACTTCGTGAGACCCGGTTTCAAAATAAAGTATAAAAAATAGGGCCGGGGGTGTAGCGCGGAGGTAGAACGCCCCTGGGTTCAATCCCCGGTATCACAAAAAAAAAAAAAAACACAAGTGCCTGTTTATATACATACATGTACATATATGTATTTTTGCTCAACTCTACTTTATAATATTTCAGACAACAAGGATCTTTACGCTATTAATTGCAATCATACAAAAAAAGACCTTTAAGTGCATCTAATTCAGTCCCCTCCTAAAGAAGTCAAGGCCCCAAGGGGTTCATTTTACTTATTATTTATTTATTTATTTATTTATTTATTTATTTTTGTACTGGGGGTTGAACCCAGGTACATTCTACCTCCGAGCTATACCCCCAGCCCTTTTTATTTTTTATTTTTGAAACATGGTCTCACTAAGTTGCGGAGGCCATCCTCAAACTTGTGATCCTCCTATCTCAGCCTCCCAAATAGGATTACAGGAATGCAGCACCATGCCTGGCTCCTGCTCTCTTATTCTCAATCCCATGTTTCCTTGTTGCTCCTCCCCCACATCAACCCTACATTCCACCTAAACTAGACAATATCCTCTCTCCCAAATATACTCTGCACTGCCTGACACACCCCTGCACCCCCGCGCCCAGCAGACTGTTACCCTCAAAATGCCCTACCTGTCAAGGCTGGAGCCACTCTCTCTCCCTTCCAGGAGGGCTTCTCTGCTCTGCAGATGGCCATTCACCTATGCGTGCCCCTCCTCCACGCTGGCTTCCTGGCATGCTACTTGTACTTCTCTCACAGCAGTTAGTCTTTGAGCTGTGGTTACTGATGTGTCAGCTAAGCCAGTCCCCAAACCAGCAGCATCAGCAGCATCTGTGCACTTGTTAGAAATGCAAATTCTCTGCCCAGCCCAGACCACTAAATGAGACACTCTAGGGTGAGGCCCAGCAGTCTGGTTAGGATGAGCCATGCAGGGGTCTTAGGTGCAAATACTGCACCAGACTGTAAATATCCTGAGGGAAGTAGGCAGGACTAAGGGTAATTCATCTCCAGCTGTAGAAGCAGGACCTGAAACAGCAAGAAGGCTGGTGAAATTTCCCAACACAAATTGCCTGGGTTCACGATCCAAACTCCCAGCATACTGGTTATCCTGATATCAAACTAGGGTTCTTTCCAATATATCCACAGTTTTTAATAGTGAATTTGAGCCATTGAATACATGCATAAACACTTATGTGGAGTAAAAAAATGCATTTGAATTACTAGATAAATACAGAGCATACAATTAACAAATCAGACCATTTTCAGAGACTTCATAATGATGAATTGAGTTGTCCAAGAAGGCTTATATAGAGACACCCTTCGAAAGGAGAGACCCTGCAGGAACTGAAAAATAATAGTCACTGAATTTGTGACCTTCAAAGTTGTCACAACATTCACTATTTTAAAAAAAGGTAAATTATGTTCCCTGGATGGTTTCAGAAGCAAACCCAGAAGGCTGTCTTTTTTAAAACATGGAATGCAGCCAGGCGTGGTGGCACAGACTTGTAATCCCAATATTTGGAAAGCTGAGACAGGAGGATCACAGGTTCAAGGACAGCAGTGTAGCAAGACTCTCAGCAACCTAGTGAGACCCTGTTTCAAAATAAAAAATAAAAAGGGCTGGGGGTGTAGCTCAGAGGTAGAATGTCCCTGGGTTCAATCCCCAGTACCACCACCAAAAAAATAAACAAAAAAACATAATATGGCTGGGCATGGTGGTGCATGCCTGTAATTTCAGTATGTGGGAGGCTAAGACAGGAGGATCCCAAGTTCAAGGACAGACTTGGCAAAAAAAAAAAAAACATGTAATATTATGAATTTCTTTCTTTCTTTTTGTGGTACTGGGGATTGAACCCAGGGGAACTGAAAAGCCAATATAAGAGCTGGGCATGGTGGCACATGCCTGTAATCCCAGTACTTGGGAGGCTGAGACAGGCAAATAGCAAATTCCAGGACAGCCTCAGCAAGTAGTGAGATTCTCACCAACCTAGCGAAACCCTGTTTCAAAATTAAAATAAGAGTCAGGCATGGTAGCGCACGCCTGTAATCCCAGCATTTCAGAGGCTGAGACAGGAGGATCGCAGGTTCGAGGACAGCCTCAGCAAGTAGTGAGACTCTCATTAACCTAGCGAGATTGTTTCCAAATAAGAAATAAAATCGGGCTGGGGGTTTAGCTCGAAGGTAGAATGCCTCTCGGTTCAATCCCCAGTACCACAAAATAAAATAAAATAGGGCTTGGGGTGTAGCTCAGAGGTAGGATGCCCCTGGGTTCAATCCCCCAGTACCCCCCAAAAGAAAAAAGAAAGAAAGAAAAAGAAAAGCCAAATATAAATAAGATAGTACTGGAGTCTCACTACTTGCTGAGGCTGTCCTTGAATCCATGATCCTTAAGTCTCAGCTTCCCAAGTTCTGGGATTATAGGCATGTACCACCATACCCGGCTTAATAGTCCTAGATATAACACAAAGTATAAAATAAATACACATAAGTCCATACTGACTAAATAAATAAATGAATGAATAAGGATGAAGAGACAAATCTGTCATGCAGAAGAATTCCAATTAATTTCTGTAGCTATTCCCATCACTAGGAAGTGGAACATGAGTCACAAAAGTTTGACTTTCTTTCAAAAGAGTACAGTGTTGAAAGGAGACCCCAATGAGGTCAGCGTTAGCAGAACAAGACCTGCTCATCACCCGTGCTCCTGGCGAGAGCAGTGACAACAGGATTCTACCTCTGCAGTTTTCCTCCCCAGTCCACAATCCCATCCAACCATGAGAAAACAACACAAAAACCCCAGTCAAGGGACATTCAACAAAATACCTAACCAGCACAGCACAGACCAGCAAGGTAAGTAAAAACAAGGGAAGTCAGAGAAACCTTGATAGTCTACAGGAGCCGAAAAGCACATGACTGCAACTTGGCATCCTGGACAGGACACTGGCATAGAAAAAGGACATTAGGGGAAAACTAAGGAATTCTGAATAAAGTATGATTTTAGTTAATAATGCATCACTATTGGTTCATTAACTGTAACAAATGTACCACACAGACAGGCATGGTTGCAGGTGCCTGTAAACCCAGCGCTTGGGAGGCTGAGACAGGAGGATTGCAACTTAGTGAAACCCTGTTTCAAAATAAAAAATAAAAAGGGCTTGGGTGTAGTTCGGAAGTAGAACCCACCTGGGTTCAATTCCTAGTACCAAAAAAAAAAAAAGAAACAAAAAACAATCTGTGTGTCTGTGTGTTTATAGATTCTCCGACACTGACATGAACAGGGACCACTGCAAATACAGGATGAAGGCTTCCACCACCCACCTATCAACCTTCCTTGCAACAGATCTGCAGAAAATACTTTATCATTAGTCAAACCTATCCCATGTCTTCCAGTGAGGTGAAACAGAAAAACCATCTCCAGCATGCATTATCTATCGTGTGTGTGTGTGTGTGTGTGTGTGTGTGTGTGTGTACACGTGCATGTGTTACTAGGGATTGAACCCAGAGGCATTCTACCTCTGAGCTATACCCCCAGCTTTTTTTTAATTTTTGTTTTGAAACAGGGTCTCGCTAAGTTGCTGAGGCTGGTCTCAAACCTGCAACCCTCCTGCTCAGCCTCCCAAGTAATGGGATTACAGGAGTGTACCACCACACCCACCTATGACCTCCTGGTATCCAACAGTAGGACACATGCCCTGCTAGCCCCAGCACCCCACCAAACACTACACCTAGAATTCAAAAAAGAAAGCTGGCAAGAGTTTCCTAAAAGTGACCACATCTACTTGACATTTGCTTCTTGCTGATCCATTCTGCCACAGATTACTCACCCACAGGACAAACAGATGCAACTGAGTCGAGTAGATGAAAGCTGAATGGATGAAGGATGTTCACGTGGAGCTACAGACTTATTTCTCACCAGATGAGAGTAGCACTTGCTCCAAATCGCTGTACCATCTCAGCAACTGGCCACTGTGGGTACCTGGGAAGTCAGAGGAGAGAAAGTAGAAACAGATGAGGAGCCGCGCATGGTGGCCCATGCCTGTAATCCCAGTACATGGGAGGCTGAGACAGGAGGATCACAGGTTCAAGGCCAGCCTCAGCAACTTAGTGAGATCCTGTTTCAAAATAAAACATAAAATAGGGGTAGGGGAATAGCTCAGAGGTAGAATGCCCCTGGGTTCAAGCCCTGATACCACACACACACAAAAATAGAAACAGATGAGGGGTTTAGGAACCCAGGGTTTACATCAATATCAAATATGTACAACAATTTGGAGAAGTAGTGTGTGTGTGTGTGTGTGTGTGTGTGTGTGTGTGTGTGTGTGTTTTGCTGGGGATGGGACCCAGGGGCATTCTACCTCCAAGGTATGCCCCCAGACCTGTTTTATTTTTCATTAGAAACAGTCTCTCACTAAGTAGCTGACAGCCTCACTAAATTGCTGACGCTGACTTCAAACCTGAGACCCTGTCTCAGCCTCCCAGGTACTGGGATTACAGGTGTGCACCACCATGCCTGGCTAGAAGTATTCATTTAAGGAGTAATGAGCACCTGCTATGTACTGGGCAAATCCCTGCGCTTGTGCAGCTCTCGTTCTTGTGTAGAAAATCCAGTACAAGAAAACTGGACGGGAAGAATTTCAGATAGTGTCAAGTGCCGGCATGGAAATAACCCAGGGGAAAGGCTACAACAGGATACGCCTGGCAGAGCCGTGCAGACTGCGGCGAGGAAGCCTTCAATGGTCAGGGAAGCAGGTGCGGTGGCGCATGCCTGTATCCCAGCTACTTGGGAGGCTGAGGCAGGAGGATCACAGGTTCAAGGCCAACCTGGGCAACTTAGCTAGAGCCTGTCTCAAAAACTAAACATGCAGCACACCTGTAATTCCAGTTCTTGGGAGGCTAAGACAGAAGGATCTCAGGCTCAAGGCCAACCTCAGTAATTTAGTGAGACTCAAGGGATGGGAGGATATCTCAGAGGTAGAATGCTTCTGGGTCCAATCCCCAGTACAATAAATAAATAAATAAATAAATAAATAAATAAATAAGGCTGGGTGTGTAGCTCAGAAGTAGAATGCCCTTGGATTCAATATCCAGTGCAGAGAGAGAGAGAAAGAGAGGAAGGCCTGATATGAGCGACAAGCTAATGGGACAAAGAACAGCTTCTGATTACCAAATTTCACAGAATCAGAATTGAGCCCAATCATAAAAGCCAAGGCTACTATGCAACGCGGCCCGGGCCCAGCAGCCCACCGACCTGGCGCTGAGCAAGGTCCACAGGTGCGAGGGGCCAGGTGAGCACAAGGGGTGACTCCGAGATCACAGCAGAACTTACAAAGTACTATTTTGAGTCCCATCCCCCGAGAATCTCCATTTAGTAGGTACATGATGGGACTCAGACATCTGTATTCTAATGAGCTCCCACTGACTGAGTTCAGCCAGACCTTAAGCCTACTGCACTGGGGAAGGAGGAAGCTCTTCCTGAGGGAGGGGTGCGAGATCAAGGGTTAAATACTGCTGCTGAGATGGAAAACATTTAGTACTAACCCTAACTGTACCAGCCACTAGGAAAAGACAAGAACATCATGCAACTAAGCGAATTCCTCTCCCTTCAACCACATCCCCAAATCCAGCACCGCTGTGACAGGTGAAAGGAAGGCCTGGCAAAGCTCCATTTCCCACCTGGCCAAGTCAGGGTGAGCTGACATATGCTGAGCGGCCAGCGAGGGGAGGAGACTCCCCAACTGTGGTGTTTGCTCATTTCCACAGTGTAAATATCCCCACCATGGCGAATTTCAAGCTACCAATATAACATCACTAGGACATGTAGTTGGAATCCAGGCACGGTGGCACACCCCTGTAATCCCAGTACTTGGGAGGCTGAGACAGGAGGATCACAGGTTCATGGCCAGCCTCAGCTGTGTAGCAAGGCCCTCTGCAACTTAGGGAGACCCTGTTTCCAAATAAAAAATAAAAGGGGTGGGGGTGTAGCTTGGAGGTAGAACCCCACTGCTCCACTGGGTTCAATCCCCAGTACAAAAAAATAAAAAAATAAAAAATAGGGCTGGGGTGTAGCTCAAAGTTTGAATAGCCTTGGGTTTAATACCCAGTCCCATAAATAAATAAATAAACAAACCATGTCATTTGGAAAGAGATGTGCAGTAGTTATATTTTCACTGTACAAAAATAACAGACATAAATAACTTTTTGTTGTTGTTGTTGGCACTGGGGATTGAACCCAGGGGCATTATACCCCTGAGTTATGTCCCCAGACCTATTTTATTTTTATTTTGAAACAGGGTCTCTCTAGGTTAATGAGACTCTCGCTATTTGCTGAGGCTGTCCTCAAACCTGCAATCCTCCTGTCTCAGCCTCCCAAGTACTGGGATTACAAGTGTATGCCACCACGCCCAGTAGAGACCCTGTTTCAAAAAAAATAAAATAAAATAGGGCCAGGAGTGTAGCTCTGAGTTCAGAATGCCTCTGGGTTCAACCTCCAGTACCAAAAACAAACAAACAAACAAACAAACAAACAAACAAACAAACAGTATGAAAGCAGGAGCCAGTTCTTATACATCACTTGGAAAAGCCTTAAAAATATTGTTGTAAAATCATTATAAAATGCAATCATAAGACATTTTTATTTCTTTTGGATTATTTCCATAGGAAAAATTCCCTTAATCAAAATATTTGTCTATATTAAACATGTTGCCAAGTTTCCTTCTAAACTTATCATATCAAGTCTATTCACAAAATATGACAAAATATGACAATTGTTCACAATTGTCACAAAATATGACAATTGTTCTTGTTTTCATTTAGATTGGTTAACATAAAAAGTGAATAAATAATACTTTGTTCATAAAAAGCAAAACAAAACAAAGAACGGTGGCTGTCTCCCCCTTCCCTGCCTGGCCTCAGTCTCCCGTCCCCAGGACGCAGGTGCAGTAGTGCCTTCCCACCTGCTTGTGGGAGCCCAGGCCAGGGGCACCTGCTTCTGGGAGGGGCTGCAGGAAGGGAGGTGGAAGCAGCAGCAGGCTCCCTGTGCTCATGTAGGGATCACCAAGAACAGCCTGCTTTCAGGGTTTTGTAACCTGGGATTTCATAGAAGAGCTCATTCAGAAAAGGGGTTCTTAGGACTATGCAAGAACAGTAACCACGATGTTTTTAAAACAAGAGTGCAAACTGAGTGTGGTGGTGCATGCCTGTAATCCCAACACGTGAGAAGCTAAGACAGGAGGGTCACAAGATTGAGGCCAGCCTCGGCAATTTATGTATTCATTTATGTATTTATTTATTTTTGTGGTACTGGGGATTGAATCCAGGGACATTCTATGTCCAAACTATACCCCCAATCCTTTTTATCTTTTTTTGTGTGTGGTACTGGGGATTGAACTCAGGAGCATTCTACCTCCAAGTTACAACCTCAGCCCTATTTTTTATTCTTTATTTTGAAACAGGGTCTCACTAAATTGCGGAGGGCCTCACTAAGTAGATGAGGCTGCTGCAAACCTGCAATCCTCCTGTCTCAGCCTCCCAAGCACTGGGATTACAAGCGTGCACCACCGTGCCTGGCTTTTTATTTTCCATTTTGAAATAGAGTCTCACTAGGTTGCTGAGAGTCTCACTAAATTGCTGAGGCTGGTCTTGAACCTGCGATCCTCCTATTTCAGCCTCCCAAGTACTGGGATTATAGGTGAGTAACACCACGCCTGGCTAGCCTCAGCAATTTAGTGAGACCCTGTTTAAAAAGAAAAAAATAAGTCGGGCGTGGTGGCACACACTTGTAATCCCAGTACTTGGGAGGCTGAGACAGGAGGATCACAGGTTCGCAGCCAGCCTCAGTAACTTGTGAGGTCCTCTGCAACTTAATGAGACCCTGTTTCAAAATAAAGAATAAAATAGGGCTGGGGGTATAGCTCGGAGGTAGAATGCCCCTGGGCTCCATCCCCAGTACCACAATAAATAAATAAATAAGTCAGGTATGGTGGCACATGCCTGTAATCCCAATACTTGGGAGGCTGAGATAGGAAGATCACAGGTTTGAGGACAGCCTCAGTAATTAGTGAGACTCTCATCAACCTAGCAAGACCCTATTTCAACATAAAATATAAAAATAGGGCTGGGGGTGTAGTTTTGAGGTAGAATGCCCCCTGGGTTCAATCCCCAGTACCACGAAAATCAATCAATTAATCAATCAATTATATAAACAAACAAATAAATAAAAGCTCAGGGTGGTGGCACACGCTTGTACTCCCAGTACTTGAGAAGTGAGATAGGAGGACCACAGGCTCAAAGCCAGCCTCAGCAATGTATCGAGGTTCTCAGCAACTTAGCAAGATCCTGTTTCCAAATAAAAAATAAAAATAGGGGGGTAGGAGCCCCTGGGTAGGAGGTAGAATGCCCCTGGGTACAATTTCCAGCACCAATAAATAAATAAATTAATTAATTAATTAAATTAAAAATAAATAAAAAGGGCTGGGGATGTGGCTCAGTGGTAGACAGCCCTCAGGTTTCATCCCCGCACTGCAATAAATAAACAAATTAATTAATAAAACAAGAGTGCAAAATCTTCTGATCTATATTCTTGACAGTCTACACTTCCATCCATGATGTTGTGTACACAGACTGCCAATACCCCGTAAAGCTGATAGAGCCAGCAGCGCCCTCTTATTGAATGGGAAGCTAAAGGATGGGAAGGGTTTCTCCCAATATAGCATGAGTTAGTTCACTCTTACGTTGATGGTATATGCTATTACTTCTTCATTCTACATATAGATATATATTTGGGGGGATGGGGTTTGAGCCCAGGGGCATTCTACCTCTGAGCTACAATCCCAGCACTATTTATTTATTTATTTATTTATTTATCTATTTATCTATCTATCTATCTACCTCTGAGCTATACCCCCACCTCTTTTTTATTTTGAAACAGTGTCTCACTAAGTTGCTGAGGCTGGCTTTGAACCTGCGATTCTCCTGACTCAGCCTCCTAAGTACTGGAATTATAGGCGTGTGCCACTACACCTGGCTCTGAATACATTTTTTAAATACACCTCTATATCTACACCCATAGGTAAAGAGCAATGATTTGCGATCCTCTTGTCTTAGCCTCCCAAGTACTGAGATTACAAGTGTGCACCACCATTCCTGGCTTAACTTCCTTTTCTGAAAAATAAAAAAGTTGAGCCGGGCATGGTGGCGCACGCTTGTAATCCCTGTACTTGGGAGGCTGAGACCAGAGGATCCCAGTTCTCAGCCAGCCTCAGCTACTTAGTGAGGCCCTCTGCAACTTAGTGAGACCCTGTTTCAAAATAAAGAACAAAAAATAGGGCTGGGAGTGTAGCTTGGAGGTAGATTGCCCCTGGGTTCAATCCCCAGTACTGCAATAAATTAATTAATTAATTAATTAATAAGTTGAAATGATCATCTGAGTTGCACTACAATTGCAATTATATCAAATTACTTATCACTAAACAGGGTGTAGTGGCACACATCTGTAATAGCATACTTGGAAAGCTAAGACAAGAAGATTGCAGGTTCTAGGTCACCCTCAGCAATTTTTTTTTTTTTTTTGGCAGTACTGGGGATTGAACACAGGGGCATTCTACCTCCGAGTTCCGTCCCCAGCCCTGTTTTTTATTCTTTATTTTGAAACAGGGTCTCACTAAGTTGCGGAGGGCCTCACTAAGTAGCTGAGGCTGGCCGCGAACCTGGATCCTCTGGTCTCAGCCTCACAAGTACTGGGATTACAAGTGTGCGCCACCATGCCCGGCTTCACCCTCAGCAATTTAGCAAGGCCCTCAGCAATTTAGAAAAACCCTGTTTTGAAATTTTAAAACATGAAATGAAATAAAATAAAATACTTGTCCCTAAGGACAAGAAGGGAACAAAATCCTACAAAAAGTTCATTTGTCAGAGAGGTAAAATTATAGGCTAATCTGGGCATGGTGGTGCATGTCTGTAATCCCAGTACTTGGGAGGCTGAGACAGGAGAATAACAGGTTCAAGGACAGCCTCAGCAAGTACTGAGACTCTCATCAACCTAGTGAGACCTTGTTTCAAAATAAAAATTTAAAAAAATAGGGCTGGGGGTGTAGCTCAGAGGTAGAATGCCCCTGGGTTCAATCCCGAGTGCCACACACACACACACACACACACACAAATTGCAGGCTGTGTGTTTCTGGAAAGAAAGCAATGCCAAAACTCTGGTATGGGGCTGCCCAGGAAGGAGCCCCAGCTCTGCCATGCACAAATTGTATAATTCCGCTGTGCCTCGAACCACCTCATCTGTAGAAAGGGGATAGTAAGATTACTTTACCGGGTTCTTTTGAGCACTGGAATGTGTTCATGTTTGCAAAATGCTTAGAACATGCCTGACACAAATAAATATCATGCCAGTGTTTATTAAATAAACAATTCATTTTGTCACTGCATTGTTTATTCAATAAATTTAAAAATCAAGAAAGTTTAACCAGAGCTTGGCATGGTGGAGCACGCCTGTAATCCCAGTATTTGGGAGGCTGAGACAGGAGGATCATAGGTTTCAAGACAGCCTCAGCAAGTAGTGAGACTCTTATCAACCTAGGGTGACCCCGTTTCAAAACAAAAAAATAAATAAAATAGGGCCGGGGGTTTAGCTCGGAGGTAGAATGCCCCTGGATTTAATCCCCAGTACCACAAAAATAAATAAATTAAATAAAAAAAAAAAGAAAGGCTAGCCAGGCATGGTGGCACACACCTGTAACCCCAGTACTTGGGAGGCTGAGACAGGAAGATAGAAGGTTCGAGGACAGCCGTAAGATTCTCCTCAACCTAGAGACCCTGCTTCAAAACAAAAATAAATAAATAAAGGGCTGGTAGTGTAACTCCCAGGTAGAATACCTCTGGGTTCACTTCCCAGTACCAAAAACAAAAAGAAAATAAAGTTTCACAACAGAAAGACAAAGAGCCTGTGACAGTATGAAATAGTTACATAACATAAACTTTGCTTAACAGCACAGCACTAAAACATCTGGGATCCATATTTTACACTGCACTGTGAATGCAGGGAAACTGACGCCCTGGAACGTATTCCCACTGAGACATAAGATGTGACCATAGATTCTTTTTCTAATCAGAAATGTCATAGGCTTATGGGAGCGGGGGCCACAGGGTTCTCTTTTGAACCCTGCAACAACTTTGAACCACACCCCAGTAAATACATTGTATTCTGTGGTGCTAAGACTGTAAACACAATCCAGGCCTTGCGTGGCTGCAGCTTGTCTTGTGAACACAATGACTCAAGCTCACTGCAGGGTTAAAGAGACATACCTCAGGGGGGCATGG
This sequence comes from Glis glis, assembly GCA_004027185.1. Lineage (NCBI taxonomy): Eukaryota > Metazoa > Chordata > Mammalia > Rodentia > Gliridae > Glis > Glis glis. The sequence continues at coordinate 1,053 of PVJS01019137.1, read as the reverse complement.
TGGCGCACATTTGTAACCTCAGTACTTGGGAGGCTGAGACAGGAGGACCGCAGGTTCATGGCCAGCCTCAGCTACTTACTGAGGCCCTCCACAACTTAGTGAGATCCTGTTTCAAACTAAAGAATAAAACATAGGGCTGGGGGTATAGCTCGGAGGTAGAATGCCCATGTTCAACCCCCAGTACCGCAAAACAAAAAGAACCATACCTCACCTGCTGGGTCCTCCAGCATCCATCTTCAGTGCACACCTGGGTGGACAGGAAATTGCTAAACCCAGCAGCTACCTGGATCAAAATGGCTTTTAGTCAGTAAAAAAAAAAAAAAGTACCACAAACTGGGTGCAATTCCAGTATCTGCCTTACACCTGAGGCAGAAAGATTACAAGTTTGAGACCTGTTTCAAAATAAAAATTTCTTAGCCGGGCATGGTGGAACATGCCTGTAATCCCAATACTTGGGAGGCTGAGACAGGAGGATCACAGGTTCAAAGCCAGCAACTTAGTGAAGCTCTCAGCAACTTAGCAAGACCATGTTTCCAAATAAAAAATAAAAAGAGCTGGAGGTGTAGCTCAGAGGTAGAAAGCTCATAGGTTCTAGTCCCAGTACCAAAAAAAAAAGTACCACAACTGAGCTCAGCAAATTATTGAAGGAGACTAAACTGATGTATTTTGTTGTTATAAATTTAGGGGAGGAACTATCAATAGTAATAACAACCTTCCCTGTTCTTTCCCCCTGAACGCCAATCCTCATAATACCTTTCCACAGAAACTTAAACAGTTCCCAAACTAACCCTAGAGTAGTAGCATATTAGACCTTTCCCCGATGGAGATAAGATTTATTTATTTATGTTTTGTTTATTTGTTTGTGGTACTAGGGATTGAACCCTGGGGCATTCTACCTCTGAGCTACACCCCCAGCCCTGTTTTTTTATTCTTTTTTTTTTTGCCGTACGGGGGATTGAACGCAGGGGAGTTCTACCTCCGCGCTACGCCCCCGGCCCTATTTTTTTTATGCTTTATTTTGAAACCGGGTCTCACGAAGTTGCGGAGGGCCTC
>PVJS01019136.1:0-34046 GCA_004027185.1 Glis glis | reverse complement strand
AATTTTTTTTCAGTACTGAGGATTGAACCCAGGGGCATTCTACCTCTGAGCTACACCCCTAGCCCTATTAAAATTGAAAACAAATAAATAAGAGAGAAGATTAACAACTTAAAAGATGGGAAGAAGAGAAGAAGAAGAAGAAGGAGGAGGAGGAGGAGGAGGAGGAGGAGGAGGAGGAGGAGGAGGAGGAGGAGAAGAAGAAGAAGGAGAAGAAGAAGAAGAAGAGATAATAATAACAATAATAATAATAATACAGACAAACCTTTGGCAAGACTGACCAAGGGAGGGGAGAGACAAATACACTCTAAAATTATCTGTAAAATAAAAACCTAGTAAAGTGAAATTAATCAAAAATTAAAATTGTTGCCTGGAACTTCGGCGCATGCCTGTAATCCCAGTACTTGAAAAGCTGAGACAGAGGATCACAGGTTCAAGGCCCTTAGCAAATTAGAGAGACACTGTTTCAAAATAAAATAGGGCTGGGGGTGTAGCTCAGAGGTAGAAATCCCCGAGGTTTAATCCCCAGTACCACAAAAAAAATTGAAATAGTTAAAAGCAATAAAGAAAATATGTTGCAAAATGTGTCCCATATATCAAAGTTTTAACTAATACCTCTTTCATAAAGCCCTCAAACATATTTTCCAAAATGTTCCTTAGGATTTTCCTCAAAACCTCAGACATCTTATACAATATTGTCCCTCCTCCAAAAAAACTGCACCAAAAAACTAAGCACAATTCATTCTTTGTTCAATCTAAGACTCAGTGCAGTTATAACTAAAACCTAAATTTGGTTAAGTAACACTCAGAATGATTTCATTATTTTCTATTTCATGCTTCAAGGTAAAGTCCCAATTAATCCTTTTTTCCTCAGTTCACCAGACAGAAGTTTGGAGCCTCTGTAAATTTAAAGAAGCCATTAATTGATGTAATATTAAAATGACAAGCCAGTTTGATATGCAATAAGAATTAGTACCAAATTGGCCTATTTTAGACAATGTCAAAACGATTTGGCAAGACACCCAGTTGGCAATATCAAGGCTACCTTACTTAAAAGTGTAAATTTAGCCTTCCTATCATAGCTTATTGACTCCCGTTTTATTTTTTTAGTGATTTTGCAGTACTAGGGAAAGAACCCAAGCCTTCCCTTGCTGGAAGAAATGCTACCATCAAAGAAGGCAGAGCTGTCTGGGGCGAGGTGCACCGCTCCCTGCCCCATCCAGCAAAGCCCCAGAGTTGAGGGACCGCTAGGCCTCTTACAATACCTCCTCACGTTCAGTACTTCCCATTACTTCTACTGGAATTATACAGGTTTTTTTAATGATGTTCTAATGTTTAATGATGTTTAATGATGTTTTAATGTCACCTTCTGCAAAGGTGACAGCCTGGATCAGGAAATTTTAATGGGTGAAAATCTTTGCCAGCTACTCCTCTGATAGAGGACTAATATCTAGAATATATAAAGAACTTAAAAAACTTAACACTAAAAATTTAAAAGCCCTGACCAAAATAATCAGCAATTGAACTGAATAGGCACTTGTCAAAAGAAGAAATACAAATGGCCAATAAATATATGAAAAACTATTCTATATTATATATATAGTAATATATATAGCAATATTATATATATAGCAATATATATATATCAATATATAATAGCAATATTATATATATAGCAATCAGGAAAATGTAAATCAAAACTACCCTGAGATTCCATCTAACTCCAATTAGAATGACAATCGCAAAGAATACAAACAATAATAAATGCTAGAGAGAATGTGGGGAAATAGGAACTCTTATTCCCTGTTGGTTGGACTGCAATTTAGTACAGCCACTATGGAGCTCAGTATGGAGATTTCTCAAAAGACTAGAAATGGAACCACCATATGACCCAGCTATACCATTCCTCAGTATCTTTCCAAAGAAATTAAGGTGAGAATACTACAGTGATACATGCATAGACACGGTTAGAGTTGCGCAATTCACAATAGCCAAATTATGGAACCAACCTAGATGTCCATCAACAGGTGAATGGATAACAAAAATGTAGTATATATACACAATGGGATTTTACTCATCCATAAAGAACAAAAATATATCATTTACAGGAAAACTGATGGAAATAGAGAATAAATTGCTTAGTGAGATCAGCCAGTCTCCGGAAGTCATGGGTCAAATGTTTTCTTCATATGTGGATAGAGATAAAATAGGAAACAAAAGGGACTCTAATTAATTGAGAAGAGTGACCAGTAGAATAATGGAGGGGGTTGGGGGAAGGAGGTGGGGAGGAGAAAGGAAAGAACTGATGAAAAAAAACATTCAAATGATGCTGTGTCCACGTACGAAGGTGTCACTACCAATCTCACTATTATGTACAGAGAGGGGTGGGTAGCAAGGTGGGACCTCAAAGGAAACTCTCCAAGACCTGTGGGCAAGTTTGTTTGTATGACTTTGAACCTCACTATGATGTATGATTACAATGCACCAATAAAAGTATAAAAAAGAAAGAACAGTTAAATTAGGCTACCTAAATGTTTTCACTACATAAAGAATCTCTATGCACAAACTATGCCAAACTAGAGTATTTATGATGTCACTTCTTCCCTGCCACCAGCACACCTTTACTGAGCCCTAAGAGTAGCACTTGGTTCCCTTGCGTCTCTACCCTACAGTACACAGAAGCCTAGGATGAGCTCTCTGTGAATATCTAAGACCTCTAATCAGTTTTCTTTTGTCCCTAAGCCTTCGATCCAGTCTAAGGCTAGCGAGAAGAGGCCACCGTCTTGGGGGTTGGGCTCTGGAATCTTCATACTAGTCTTCCTATTAGTCCTGGGGTCTCAGCTCCTCCTCGTGTTCCTTTGAGTCAGCTTGCCACTTCAGCCCCCACCCTTTACTAAACACTGCTCTCTACCTGCTGGGATCCATGCTTCTAGGCTTTCAACAGTCCACCTGCACGGTTCCAATACACTGCCCCCTTTGACCTGTGAGTTCCAGCGTGAACCTAAGTCTGGACAGAGTCCAGGGCTCTGACCCCCTTGACCATGGAGTGCTGGACACAGCCTGATTGAAATCACCCCTAGACCCCCAAACCCAAGTCTCTCTGTTGAGATGTCACAGTTACAGATCCTCTCAGTCCCTTGTCCTTAACACTCACCACGTCACCCAGTCCATCCAGAAACTTGGGAAGACAAGCATTTTGAGCCCAGTTTTATAGAGATGAGGGCTGAATTAACACGGATGGGTGGGTATTTAAAGGAGAGAGGGTAGAATAGTTAGTTAAAAGAAAAAGAATAAAGGGATAAAGAAGTCAAAAGAAAATTAGTCAGCATACCAGATTCAGAAGTGGACCACTTTTGAGATAGAAGACTAAATTAATAAGTGTTGAATTTACAAAAGAAAAAATAAAGGAGAATAGGAATGAATACATATATAATTAATGCTTAAAATCCAGGCCATAAAAAATTTATAAAATTATATTATATTCTCAATACTATAAGAAATGGGCACAGAGCCAGATGTGGTGGTGCACGCTTGTAATCCCAGTATTTAGGAGCCTGAGACTGGAGCATCCATGTTCATGGCCAGCCTTAGCTACTTAGGCCCTCTACAACTTAGTGAGACCCTGTTACAAAAATAAAGAATAAAAAATAGGGCTGGGGGTATAGCTAAGAGGTAGAATGTCCCAGGGTTCAATCCCCACTACTGCAAAAAATAAAAATAATTTTAAAAAAGGTCTCCCCACCTTATTCATCCCCACCCTATTTACTGGGAAAACACAAACATCAAGCAGGGCCTCTTCTCTGAACCCTTCCTAACCCCAGCCAGGCAGAAGCATAGGATTATTTTCCCCTAAGTTCACATCCTATCTTTCTTTTTTTTTTTTCTGGTGGGACTAGGGATTGAACGCAAGGGCATTCTACCTCTGAGCTATACCCCCAGCTCTATTTTATTTTTCATTTACATTTTGAAACGGGGTCTCAAGAAGTTGTGAAGGGATTTGCTAAATTGCTGAGGTCGACCTTGAACCTGTAGTCCTTCTGTCTCAGCCTCCCAAGTACTGGGATTCCAGGCCCTCGCCACCCTGCCTGGCTGGTTCACATCCTATCTTATGGGGCGGGACAGTGATCAGATTCTATGCATGTTTTGTAGGCCTGACCTCCCTATACATTTCCATAGGACTTGGTCTATGTCTTTTTTATTTTTGAAGCCTCACTTTCTGACACAATATCAGAATATTATTATTTTATAGCTAGTCATCTTAGCCCCTATTTTCCTTTCTTCCTTTTACCTTTTCTTTTTCTTTCTGTTTTTTTTTTTTGGTGCATATTCATATTCATTCCTCTGTTCTAACTTGTACACTCATATTTCAATCATATCAGTGCTTCCTGTCTGACTATGAGCTTCAAGGACAAATATACTTGATTTATTTCTTCATCCATAACCTGCAGCATCGAAGCCTAGTACATCATTGCTGTATGCTAAGTGCTTGCTTATTGCAATAAATCTTTATCTTCTGATTAACAAATAGGGGTAAAACATGATCCCTGCCCTCAGGTGCTCACCATCCACCTACATTCCACAGAATGAGCTGCTGACACACTATGTGAACAGAAACCTCTGGGGAAACACAGATGGAGAGCTGACACTGACCGCAGACATAGAATCAGGATCCATCACTGCCTCTGTATCCAAGAATAAAAGATCAGGATCCTCTGCCTTATGTCTAAGTCAGCCCCCTAAATAGATCATCACTTAGATAATTATAAGCACTATGCCTTCCCATCAAATGAAATGTGTCATAGAGCATAACTGTCCAAAAATTGAATTCTAGAGCCAGATTTCCCAGGTTTGATCCCCAACTCTACCACTTGTTATCTCTGTGACTTTGGGCGGTTCACTTAACCTCGCTGTGCCCCAGCATCCTCCTCTGCAAAACAACAGTAATAAGAGCACGTATGTTGCAGGGTTGTTGCAATGATTAAATTAATTTGTGAGCATACAGTGCTCAGGATAGCACCTAGCACATGGAATTAGCTAGCTGTGCTATGATCCCGTCTACCTTGAACTCACTCCTCCAAAGACACCTCGCAGCTGTTTTTCCCTTGACACGTACAGATTTAGTTCAAACCAAACGTTCTGGGAAGGAAGTCATGGAATGGCCACTTACAGTTGCACCACTCTGGGATGAAAAAGATCTGCAGGTTAATTATGGCAGATACCTTAACCTCCCTGATTCCTCTTCCCTGATAACAAATATTCCCTTACCTCCAGGATTTACCACGTGACCCCACAGTTGATAGATTCTAGTCTATGCACTCTATCAGAATTAGCCAACCCAAATCTTCCCCAGGAATCTGGAGCTAGGGCTGGGACTGTGACATGTTCTCAGAAACAATGGTGGCCACACTGCTGACAAGGGCTGAACGTCAGGATGGTGGGTTTGCAGTGCATACGGGGTGTGGAGAGAGGGGCTTCGAGACCAAGGGGGTTCTGGCATCACAGTAGAGCCACAGCCCTGCCTTTGGGAACTGCGGGGCATGCTGATAAACAGCTCCCTTTACCTCTGATCATAATCATTGCTATAAAGTAACAAACAAATGAGACAAATGTCTCCTTTTTAATAATGCTACAGTGTTTCAACAGAAGATGAAAGTTAACTTTCTAAGGGCTGAGCCAGAACATGCAGAAGTCTATGATTACAGATCATTATCCAAAGCTATATTTATGACCCTTTAATCTCTGAAAAAGAGTCCTTAATTATTCATCTGAAATCACAAAATGCAGACTGAGGGTGCTCTCTGTCACCTCTGTGATGAAGACGCCTCTCCCTTCTGAATGGGTAATGATTAGCAGGAAGGCAAAAATAAACATGCGGCTGTCAACAGGGATGCATTGTACAACCTACATGAAGGTCATTAGTCTGCCTGCAAAACTCTTCATAATCCTGGTCAAAATCCATTTTCCGCTGGTCTAAGAAATTATATTCCTTTTTCTTTATGGTTGCGACAATGTCCTGAAATATTATGAAAGAAAAAAGACAACATTTCAGTATTCTTACATTGCTTAACCAAATATGACCCTTACATGCAGAATCTATATAATCATTCCGCCCCTCAGGGGAAAAAAACTGTTTAAAAGGAGCCTATTTCTTCAATTACTCACATGGCTTAGTGCTCATTATTTTAAAGGTAGTGTGATGCTGCCATGCTGCATTCAAAGAAATCATTTGGAAAGCATTTTCATGGGATTTTATATATTATGAAAGAAATATATCAAATCAAATCTACATCTGAAAATTAGGAGAGGTATTTTCTCTAAAAGTTTCTCGTTAATCACATGTGAAACAATAAGGGGGAAATATTTTGACTAAAATATTGTTTGTTGAAAAGTTTAAATCATGGTAAAAAAATAAATAGGGCTTTAACAGAACACAAGCAACATAGGAAGAAAATGACTGGGTTATACTATCTATAGACGAGATACCATGTTCCAAGCCTCAACTATCCTAAATAAAATGTCAAACCACAATCTACCGCTTAAAAACTCTCTGGGATCAGTTGCTTTCCGCTGCTCTGCAAAGTGACAGCATGCGACTATGAGGGGACAGAGGAAGAAATTCATCTCCTTGAAAATACTATTATCAGAAGTCCTGTTTACTCTGAATAATGAGGTGTAAGGCTCTGTGATCATTCTTAACCAGGTGCTAAGCCATTCTCAAACTTAGGTGTCCGCACTATTGACAGAGGCATATAATTTTTATGAGGAATATTGGGTCTCCTTCCACAAGCTCCTCTTCAAAGTCATTTCCACTTAATCATCAATTCAAACCTCTTAATAGACAAAGGTGTAGAAACTGCACAACTTCTTGAATCAAGTTCACTGGTTAAAACAACCTACTGTTGTATAACTGCAAAATTAGTTCTATTTAGAGATTCTGTATGTATTATACAAAAATGTCTAAAAGAAGCATGCAAAAGCAACATTCCTACATCTTAATGTGGTAATAAAAAGATTTAAGGACTGGAGGAAATCCTGCTCTATGAATGGACCCATGAGTCACTTAAGAGTATTAAGTTTTCTGGGCACAAGGGCACATGCCTGTAATCCCCCTACTTGGGAAGCTGAGACAGGAAGATCATAGGTTCTAGGCCAGCACTTGATAACTTAGTAAGACCCTATTTCAAAATAAAATATTATAAGGACTGGGCGTATAGCTCAGGGATGGAACAACCCTGGGTTCAATCCCCAGTACCACACACAAAAAACAAGAATATTAAATAAATGAAAGTTTTAACTGTGACCTTTAAACCAACTAACCAAACTCAATCTACTTAGTAACTTACTTGGTAGATATTTATTACATATCTGTTATGTGCCAGTAAACTCTGAAGATATAGGAATGAACAGAACAGACAAATGTCCCTGTCCTTATGTTATACTTGGTGGAGACAGGAGGTCAGAATACATGTAGATCACAAATAAATGAAGGTGCTAATTTCTAACCATGTAAAATGTGTAATGTGTCATAGAGTAATTGAAGTGAAACAGAGGTCCAGGAAATCCTCATTGAGAGGGTTGTTTAAATCAAGATCTGGAGGCCAAAGAGGAAGTGACTATTACGGTTAGATATAGAATGTCCCCTGAAGAGCTCATATATTAATGTTCGAAGCTGATGGAATTAAGTCATGAGGATTGTAATCTCATCAGTATGTAAATCCATTGTAATGGATTTACTGGGTGGTCACCTAGGCCACTGAGGTGTGGCTGGAGAAGGTTGCGTCCCTAGGGACTGTGCTCGTGTCTTTGAATCCCCTTGCTTTCTGACTCTCTTGCTTCTGGCCTCCAAGATGTGAGAGCAGAGACCTTGCTCTCCCCACCCCTCTCTGCTCCCTACTGCCATGTTCTGAGATCTGCAGACCCCAGCCTCACATGGAATGAACCACAGAATCTCCAAAAGCTGTGAGCAAATAAGTCTTCCTTCCTCTATGTTGTGTGGTCAGTTGTTTTAGATTATAGCACGAGAATAATTTACTTGATATCTACTCGATTGACCAAGACAGAGACCATATGATTATCCGGAGGTAGAACTTCCCAGAGTAAGAAAAGTGTACTGAACGTGCCTATCCTGTGTCCAGTGAGAGGGAAGCAGGGAAAGGAGGCAGAGGGTGGCAAGGTCTTAACAGCCATGCAGAGAGCATGAGACCCGTTGCCCCGATGCCAGGCAGAGCCTCTGACATTGCACTGGTTCATGAAGTCCTCGCTGTTTGCTCTCCTGGATCATCCACATTCTATCTCACTACCGTGGGTCCATTTTAATCAGTGTTTTACTTTAAATTTTCAGAGCAATGTCTCAGTATTTTTATCAGGTTAGAAGAGACTTCTTATCTGCCTTTAGATGTACAGTTCAACTTCTCATTCAAAAATAAGCTTTGAAATATGCTCCAAAGTCACTTTTTCATTAAAAATAGAAAATAATTCAGAGGAGTCCAAACCAAAAAATAAATGACTATATTCTCCTTTTGTCTTGAAAAACTGTCACCTTCAAAGCATAACTTATCCTCCTTGCAGATGACACACAGCACACTTAAATGCTTCCTGTTAGGTAAAACTCTTTTCTTTTACTTTTCTAAAACCTAGTGTACTTGGGAAATGAAAAGTATTCCTTATATTGATCTAAATTGTTAGAGTACAAAAATTAATGAGCAGCAATACATTATATGATCCTTTTCAAATTCAAATACGAAAAATAATAATTTAAGTTTTAATGTTGCTGTCCCTAACAAGAAAAAAATGTCTATATGCACATTTTAAGAACTCAAAACACTTTTTGTTTGTAAATTATCTTTTAAGAATCTTCAGTACATTATTATACCCACATTGAAAGCTAAGATTCAGCACACAAATACTCTCACAGGATAAAGCAGAGAAAAATCAAAATAATTAGGAGGCTGGGCATGGTGATGCATACCTGTATTCCCAGTACTTGGGAGGCTGAGACAGCAGGGCTGTAGATTTAAGGCCAGTCTCAGCAACTTTGTGAGACATTCAGCAACTTAGCAAGACCCTGTTACAAAAAAATGAAAAAGGGCTGGGGTCAAAGCTCAGAGGTAGAATACTCCTGGGTTCAATCCCCAGTACCAATAAAATAATTAAGAATGTTGGAAGTTGGCATGGTGGCACACACCTGTAACCCCAATACTTAGGAGGCTGAGACAGGAGGAAGGCAGGTTCAAGGCCAGACTCAGCAACTTAGCAAGACTCTCAGCAACTCAGGGAGACCTTGTTTCCAAATAAAAAAATAAAATAGGTCTGGGGATATAGCTCAGAGGTAGGACATCCCTAGGTTCAATCCCCAGCACCACAAAAAGAAAAGAATGAAATCTGGTTCTCAATAATTTTTAACCTGTGTCCAAATAAAATGCTTAAATGCACAGATAATTGGATAGCATTCAAACTTGGTATTAACCAGTGCCTGACACATAGTATAGTGCTCATTAAATATTCCTTGCATACATGAATGAAATAATAAGTTATACAAACATTTTTTGTATGCTACTAATGAAAATATTTGTTCCCAATGGCAATTAATTTTAAATTATTGGAAAGTCCTTCTTATAACCATACATCTGAAAAGAACATATTAGCACCATTATGCAATTCTCAAATCTAATTTCTTTATTATTAAAGTGTCATGAGATGATATTTTATGTCAGAGAATTATAACTTAAATCATTCTAAATATCATTACTTGCATAAAAATTAAAGTTTGAGCTGGGCTGGGCGTGGTGGCGCACGCTTGTAATCCCGGTACTTGGGAGGCTGAAACCAGAGGATCCGGGTTCGCAGCCAGCCTCAGGTACTTAGTGAGGCCCTCCGCAACTTAGTGAGACCCGGTTTCAAATTAAAGAACAAAAAATAGGGCTGGAGGTGTAGCCCGGAGGTAGAATGCCCCTGGGTTCAATCCCCAGTATTGCAAAAAAAAAATAAAGTTTAGTTATGAATAATGGTAGCAAATATCACTTTAGAGTATAATACCTGATATTTCATGACCATGTCCTCCAGCCCTTCAATTGTAGAATCTTGCAGGACTGAATATGTCTTGAAGATATTAAAGATGTCCATTATCTTGGCAAGGCGTCGATGGAAAGTTTCAAATTTTCCAAAAATATACATCTCACTAAATTCAAATTGTTTTTCACTTGGCTTTTGTTTAAGCTGCTGTTTTGTCTTCTGAAAGCAGTGCTGGTATTCCTTAAAATCAAACGCCAAGTGTAAGGAAAGGAACACAAGGGGTTGGGGGTGCGGCTCAGTGCTAGAGCACCTGCCTAGTATACACAAGGCCCTGGTTCCATCCCCAGCCCCGCAAAACAAAAGAAAGGGAACATGAAGGTATTCATTTTATTTTTTATTTTCTAAAGTGAAGGTGACCAGGAGATTAGGATGAAAATGCCAGTCTGTGATAATTTCACAGTCTGGTGCCCTTGTGTTTGCTTATCTATCAGCCTGGAATATCATCTTTTCCCATCTTCCAATCCAGCAAACTCTTAATTATTCACAGTGCAGCTCAAAGATGTGGCTTGCCCACCCTGGCGCTGCAGTTTCAGTACTAGCATCACTGTGTCTCTCTCCTGATTCTATTAGAAACTTAAGGAAAACTGTCTCATTGTAGTCATCCTATATCTCCAGGAATTAGTGTGATACTGAGACACAGTAGGGCCCCAACAAGGGTAGGATAAATGAATACATATTCTGGGAAGATTTATTATCACTCAATTTTCTTAACAGTAAAGAATTACTATTCTTTTTAGCAACCAATAATGTAATTGCTAAGTGATTTAAGATAACCTTAGTAAAAATAACATAAAGATGATAAAACATCTAAGTCTATGACTAAACTAGCCATTACCTGCTTAAGTTTAATTGCAGACAATATTTTTTCCATAACGACATCCTGTGGCTGGCTCCAGATGGAAGCAGTTCCATTGTTGGTAATATAGGCTTTACATGCAGATATCATCTGATTTGTGACCTGGAATTTTCCAACAAAATTATGTCAAGTGCACAAAATATTTCAAGTTACAAATGGGAATAGAGGGTCCTCAACTCTTGTACCTCGCAGTTCTGTGAACTTGAGCTTTGGGTCTATTTTTTTTTTTCCTTTTACAGCTATGATCAAGTGCTGACCCTTTAATATTGTCAAAATCATCTGTGAAATGGCAGAGTTAAAACACCATGGGGAATCAACAATTAGGGCCACCTTGTTCATACAGGATGGTGGTCTTAACCAACCAAAGGATTCACTCCATGCCCAACAGCTGACGAGAGTTTCCAATCTCTTTAGTAGCCTGCTCTAACATCGACCTCACAGTCTACAAGCAACATGTGAAGGGTCACTGGGTATTTCAAGCCACCATGACCTGCAGTGAGTGTCAAAAGGAGATCACAGACAGGCCAGGAAAGCTAACACATGAAACCACTACTGTTTTACTCATCCCTCCAAACAAACAAATAAAAAGTCTTCAGAAGTTTCTTGATTTTTTTTAAATAAACTAAAAGCAAATTAAATGACTGTACTAAACACATGGAATGATATGATGTCTGGGATTTACAGTGTAAGGTGTGAAAGTATAGGCAAAACAAGACCGGCCGTGTGTTCATAAGTGCTGAATCCAGGTGGTGTGTGAATAGGGTTCAGTATAAAAATTATCTCTCCTTTTGTACTTCTTCAAAACTTCCATAACAAAAGATTTTTGGTAAATGGTAGTTTTACAGTTTTATCCTAAACCAAGTTTTACAAATATGCGTGGAATCCAGATTAATAATGCAATTAGACTTTTGAGTCTCATTTACCCAGAGAATATCATATTTGACCCTAACGCACTTTTGTTTTGTTTTGTTTTGTTTGTTTTTGGTACTTGGAATTGAACCCATGGGCATTCCACCTCCAAACTACACCCCCAATCCAATTTTATTTCTTATTTGGAAACAGGGTCTCACTAGGTTGCTGAGAGGCTCACTAAGTTGCCAAGGCTGGCTTTGAACCTGCGATCCTCCCGTTTCAGCCTCGCAGGTACTGGGATTACAAGCGTGCACCACCACGCCCGGCTCTAACACAGTTTTAAAGTATGAAGGATCTTGTAGACATCCCTACCTCCAACCAACTGTCTACACAAGAACAGAAGGAGGTTCCCCATGGAGCTCTGAAGGCTGCCCGTCTCTCTTCCCAGGAAGAATTATGCCTCATGTGTGCGACTAGAACACAAGTCTTGATGAGTCAAAAATTCTTCCATTTTAATACAACACTTGAAATGTTTGCCTTGGTAATAAAAGCGTCATTTGCATCTTAGAGACTGCTCAGAAGGGGAAAGCAACAGTGCTCACCATCAACACAAGTTACAACATAAGGCTCAAATATCGTTATGATTTTGGCAGAATGATTATATTTGCTGTATAGATTACTGGGACATTGCAAGTGGTTTTTATTACCACTGTTACTCTTATAACAACACCAAGGAAACCACTGTGACATGGAATGAATGTGGAACAGTGGCATGCAAAATACGAAACAAGAGATGGCCAGTTAAATAGTTTTTCTTCACTAAAATTTACCCAATAGGAATACATGATTGGCTAAGTGACACAGGGAAAGAAATTCCAAAGAGAATCTTTTTGCTTTTGTTATATAAATATCATAATATTCATCATAATAATTTGAGAAATAATGCTTTGCTGTAATTCGTCTCTCATGTAAATAAGTCTATCTCTATTGAAAGACTAAGCGTTTTTTAAATTGTCAGATACAAGCCAGGCGTGATGGTGCCTGCCTGTAATCCCAGTATTTGGGAGGCTGAAACAGGAGGATCGCAGGTTCGAGGACAGCCTCAGTGAGTAGTGAGACTCTTATCAACCCAGCGAGACCCTGTTTCAAAAAATAAAAATAAAATAGGTCTTGGGGTGTAGCTCGAAGGTAGAATGCCCCGGGTTCAATCCCCAGTACCACAAACCAAATAAATAAATAAATAAATAAATAAATAAATAAATAAATAAATGTCAGATACATAGACATTGGATTAGGCCAATGTGGCAATTTTTAATTACCAAAACATTGACCATTGGCAAAGAAATATGAGACCACAGACTTTTTAGACTATGTGCTTACCTTTACAAACAGAGATGTGATCTTCTCAGAAGTATTGTAGTAATGAGAGATACTGTAGATCATTTTAATTGCATTTATGAGTGTAGGAATTGCATCAATCATGGATATCTAGAAGATAACACAAAAGTTTTCAAGGAAAAAATATCAAATTCAGAAAAATTCCAAGTATAATAGTCTAATCATTCCATCTTCGTTAGAATAAAATTTATTTCACATTTCTATTTAAAATATTTAAATATTATCTAAGGCTTTGTATGAAGATATTTAAAAATTATTTTATTTTCATTATTTTATTCATATATGGTTAATCAAATTTTATTTCAGTGCAAGAAACAGTAACTTGCTGTTAAGGACAAGGAGGTTGCGTTAACAGTTAATTTTGTAATAAATAAAAGCAGGCACTTCCTAAAGCAAAATGTTTTTTTTTTAAACACCAGCCAATGACTTTTCCCACAGTTCTTTTGGGCATAGTCCAGAAGTCCACTGCAATATTTAATGGAAAATATAATATGCAGTAATTGTTTTTTAAATGTAACAGCTCAGAAGAAAATCTTTGATAGTAGATAAATGACATATAAGAAATAGGCATAGTAATAGATATAGAGGTGTGTGTGTTTGTGTGTGTGTGTGCATTCTCTTGAGAATAAAAAAAAGAAGTTTCTAAAACCTTTCCAACAGACTAAACAATCTACAAACCAAAATTGGGCACTCAGCTTGGCGAGTGCAGAAAGGGTTATCCGTAGACTAAGGGTGTAGAAAGCCTGTACTCACAGGATCACTGCTGTACAGAGGGTCACAGCATTTCTCAAGTGTGTACAGATACTTGACATTGTCCTTCGCTTCATTAGCTGCATCAGTGATTCGGATATCCGTCTCCCGCCACGTCTAAGCACGATACAGGAAAGCAACGTTAGTACAATTGCTAGTGGATACTAAGCGTCACCACAAGCCTCCTGGGCCAGACTTGTCCTTTGTTCTATGCATCTTGCATAAAACTAAATCCCAAGGAGCCGAACGAATCCTCAGCCACCCCAGGAGTGAAGTTGGCAGCAGATCCTGCCCACATGAGCCCTCAGATGAGCCGAGACCCTGATGCAAAGACACCCACCAAGCTGCACCCAGACCCCCGTTCCACGGGGGTGAGATAAAAACGTGTCATTTTCAGCTGCTAAATGTTGGGGTAATTTGTTTTACAGTAGAAATATACCATAACTAAAAGATGAACACAGGTAAGTTTTCATTATTATTACATCTAGCTTGTCTTTCATTTTATATGTGTAAAATCATACTATCATATAAAAATAAGCCAGGTGTGGTGGTGCACATCTATAATCCCAATACTTGGGAGGTTGAGACAGAAGGATTGCAGGTTTGATGCCAGCCTCAGCAACTTAGTAAAACCCTCTTTCAAATTAAAAAATTAAAAAAATAGGGCTGGGAGTGTAGCTCAGAGGTAGACTGCCCCTGGATTCAACCCCTAGTACCACAAAAAATATATATATAAAATCGTATTATCATGTTTCATCCCAATTGCATGCAATGCCCTCTAATAACACATGTACATATATGTATATCAGCCAACAAATGTCTTTAACGATTATTTTAACAGTATCCAAAATTCTATAAAAGCAATATAATCTGACCTTAAAGGTTTATCAGAAAGATAGAATAGCACTTTTTCTGTTCCCACTCTATGAAATTATGTGCAGTGGATTATCATTCTCATTTTTTTGTATTTCATTTTATTTTATTTTATTTTATTTTGCATGCTTTTATTGGTGCATGATAGTCTCACATCATAATGTAAATCATGCTGACACAAGGAAGTGGCTGACGACCTTCAGAAGCTTCGACTTGGTGGCAGCCAGCACGGCCAGCGCAGCCCTCACATCCGGGCTTTTCAACTGCTCCAGAAGGTAGTTAAACTTGGAGAGTCTCTTTTTCCAGTGCTCCAGCTCTGCGCGGGGCCCAACGTCATCCGCTTCCTTCCGCAGCTGACTGTTTTCCGCAAGGACCTGCAGATGCATGAGAAACACATGCGCCATTGAGTGGGGCTGGAGATAAGAAAATAACACATGAGCAAAAACATGGAAATAAAGAAATTACAGTAAATCATGATATGTTTTTATGCTTCAAATGGCAGTCTCTTGCTAACTTTGTTTCTATTTTTAAAACTTCAATAAAAATTGAGTTGATTTGTTCTAACTGAAATCTACTGATTTAATGAGCTTGAATGAGCTTTCAGAGGCCCTGAGTTCAGGAAGCTTTCTTGCCTGTTGTTTTACTATATGACCTCGAAGCAATACACCCTTGGAAAACTCCATCCATGCCTTGAGCAAGTTCATTTTAATTGTATTTACTTTTTTGATGCAATATCCACCTTCATTTAGGCCTGTTCCAAAAACTTCTTTTTTTTTCTTTTTTTTTTTTTTGGAGTGCTGGGGATTGAACCCAGGGGCATTCTACCTCTGAGCTACATACCAGCCCTTTTTTATTTTTTGTTTTGAAACAGGGTCTAGTTAGGTTGCTGAGAGTCTCACTACATTGTTGATACTGTCCTTGAACCTGCAATCCTCCTGTCTCAGCCTCTCAAGTACTGGGATTACATGTATGTACTACCATCCCAACTCCAAAATATTTTTTTAATCGTTAAGTCTCAAGCTCCCATTGGAAGGATAAAATGCATTAGAGGACTGTTCATACTATTATAGAGGATCTCTCAAAAAAATGGACAAGAGCAGTCTCCTAGTTACATCAGGACATAAAGTCATGAACTCAGGATTCTCATTCTTCCTAATGAATGACCGTAAGAAAGCCAAACTGAGCTGGGTGTGGTGGTGCATGCTTGTAATCCCAGTACTTGGGAGGCTGAGACAGGAGGATCCGGGTTCAAGGCCAGCCTCATCTACTTAGTGAGGCCCTCCATAACTTAGTGAGACCCTGTTTCAAAATAAAGAATAAAAAATAGGACTGGGGGTGTAGCTCAGATGTAGAATGGCCCTGGGTTCAATCCCCAGTTCTGCAAAAAAAAAAAAAAAGAAAGAAAGGAAGCCAAGCGGAACCACTCATCCTTTTAAGGACATGTGGTGGGACATGTGGTGAGACACTTGGGCAAACTTGGAATGTCACTTCTTCCACTGGCTAGTTCAGGAATGTGGCATGTGAAACTGACCCCAGGTTTCTAGAAATTACCTGTTCCATCTGTTTGATCCAGACTTTCATGCAGCCTTCTACCTTTTCCAGTATCTCAGGGTTCCCAGCTAGAGTCAAGTAGTCCAGAGGCTCCTTCAGGGCCTTCAGTTCAAATATGTCACACTTCTGAAGGTTCACCTAGTCATAATGGACGTTAAATAATAAGACAATGCTTTTATACACACACATACCTACATGCACACTTTTTGGTCAACCTCCATGCGTAGACGGATCTCAAGGGATCCTCTAGTCTACACTACCCTGCTCCTCCAACAATGGTTCCTGAAAGCATAGTGTCCAATATACAATGCCTGGTCTTCCCTTTGAGTTGAAAGCTACACAAGAGATTGTCTACGAGATCAAATTCTGAATCTGAAATTTAAAAGAATGAATAAGAGAAAGAGAGAAAAAATAAGACATCATCAAACTGGAAAATTAATAAGGAATTTGAAAATTATCCACCAAGTTATAAACCAAAGAGAATGAGACAGATATCTTGAAGGGAATTGGTGTGGGAGGTGGAGGTAGGTAGCTCCTCATCTATCATGTACTCCTTTTGGAAACTAATGAGAGAAAAGACTCCCACATCCTTACAGGCAGCAGGTCCAATGGCAAACGCTTGGATTTGGTTCAGGGGGCTGGGAGATGGATTTTAACTGCACAAAGAAGACTAATAAATTTTTAAACACACAATAAACCAAATCACAAAATGGATCGCTCTGTTTGATAAGAACATTTCCCTTCTGTGAAGGTGTGCCTGACAGCTCCTGTGAATCTCTGACTTGAGCTCTCAGGCCCAGTTCAACTTTGCCCATAACAGGTTCAGAACCTTTGGGAGGGGCTGCGGCTCTTTGTCACCCTGAAGCAAACTTCACAAAGCTCAGGCCCCACCCTTGGGAAGCCAGAGTGCCTTAGGCAGAATGGAGGAGGAGGGAGCCTGCTACCGGGGCTGCTTCAAGGAGATACAGCCCCTGGACAGCCTCCTTAAGGTGTCTCATCTCCTCCACCAGACTTCATAATAAGCCCTACCTGTGGTGGGCCCGGTCCTGCCTCCCAAGCCCACAGATGCTCAAACGTGATGCTTGTGCAGGCCTCAGCTGAAAGCCAGGCTCCGCACCTGCCCTGTCCACACGGTGGGACTCAGTGCCTGTTGTCCGCAGAACTGGCCTCCTCGCTTGGTCTTCTTCACTCTGCTGCTGTCTGGCAAGCCTGGCCCAGCAGCATGTTCCTCCACACCACTCCTGTGTGCCTTTGCTGTCACCACCCCAGCCTGGGGGGCCTTCCAGCACTCCTCCACGGTCCCATACACCTTCAGGAGCCAACCCAATGCCAGCAGCCTCTCCGGCCTCACCCCATGTGGGAGTCATCCCACTTCTTAACGCCTCTATTACACACCAAGTAGAACCCCCAAAACCCTGCTTTGGGGTGGGGGGATACCAACAATTTCCCCTGGTCCAACCTACATTTTGGTCTGACCTGCAAATACAACTCAGATGTTGGCTGGAGTCATCCAGCCTCTGTCTGGATAGAATTTGCTTAACTCCCCAATTCCACATCTTTTGTTAAGCACGGCCCCTCCTGATACTCCAACAGGACCAGCGTTCCCTGAGGAGGGGAGAGCGCCAGTGTCATCATTACCACAAGATCCATTTCTCTCCTCCCATGAGAGCATGATCAGGGCTCTGTTGTCTTCCAGTTATTCCCTTATCTCTTCTCTCTCTCCCACTGCCATCCTCCCACCCCAGACACACACAAGTGTGCAGCCTCTACCCTCCACTCCAGATAATCACAGACATTTACCATAGTTAGCACAAGCCATACAGAAGCCACACCTCACATGTGCCACACTTCTTTTTTTTTTCTTTTTGCAAATGCTGGGGATCAAACCCAAAGTCTCATGTACTCTAGGAAGTGCTCTTACCACTGAGCTACATTCCCAGCCTGCCAAACTCATTCTTAGAAGCCCTTATAGTTACTACAGGACCCAACCCACTCTGTGAAGACATATCAACTCCTCTTTCCTTTTTCTACCGCTTCAGGATTTTCCCCCACTCCTACCTGCCACCCTCCACCTAATGCAAACACACATGTGTGCATGCACACACACACATGCACACACACACATACACACACATATACACGCTCACACACACATACACACACATACATACACACACATACATACACACATACACACACGCTCATGCACACATATACACAC
Source organism: Glis glis (assembly GCA_004027185.1). NCBI lineage: Eukaryota > Metazoa > Chordata > Mammalia > Rodentia > Gliridae > Glis > Glis glis. The sequence continues at coordinate 15,477 of PVJS01019136.1, read as the reverse complement.
ACATACATACACACACGCATGCGCGCACATACACACTCATACACATACACGCTCACGCACACACATGTACACACACACTCTCACACACACATACACACATACACACATGCTCACACATACACACACATACACACACACTCTCATGTGCGCACACACACACACATATGCTCACACACACACATACATACACACCTACACACACATTCTGGTTCCCGATTCCTTTCATTTAAGGATGCACATCACTGTCACAAGTATTTCATGCTTTGGTCTTCACTGTCAAACAACCAAAATGAGTGAGTAAAATCTTTCGGCACCGCCAGCACGTTCATGGAAGGCCTGAATGCATTATTCATTGCACACTGTAGATACTTAAATCTAGTCACCACCACATCTTGAAAAAGCAATAGAATTGCCTAGGAAATTTTTCAAGATTTTCAACCTGATGCAACAAAGACCAGCTGAGAGAAGTGTCAGCCACTCGTGTGTCATGTTGCTGGCCAAAGGAACAGTTTGATGGGTCTTACCTTTTCCTTCAAACTCTCCTGCGCGCCAGACAGAACATTCACAAAGCCTTCCAGAGAGCTCAGGAACTCCTGGCGAATGCTGGACGCGTCCTGGAGGCCCTCGAGCTCACCCCAGCCGTGGCTCGAGGCCCTGAGAGCCGGGATGAAGATGTCCGAGAGCAGACGCCGCATGCTGTTCAGCAGGCCCCCGTCCGCGGTGTCTAACATGTTGAAGCTCACCTCCTGGAAACCGATTAGGAGATTCTTTATTGTAAAAATGATCCTCAATCTCAACATAGCTACTGGATCATTTCTAAATGTTTCTTGTTTCAAATGTCTATAACTTAAGTCATTAAGTAAATTACATATGGGAAATTCTTTTCAAAAAGAAAGACCTCACTGTACACACAGACATAATGTTATATCAAGTGTTCTTTCTTTCTTTCTTTCTTCCTTCCTTCCTTCCTTCCTTCCTTCCTTCCTTCCTTCCTTCCTTTCTTTTTACAATATGGTCTTTGTTTATATGTCACATAACATTTGAGTTAAGTTGAAAAAGAACCCTCATACTTTTTTTTAACAAATGGCTTTATTTGTTTAATATACTTTCATTGGTGCATTGGAATCATACATCATATTGAGGTTTAGTGTAATAGCAACATATACACAGAGCACACAGCGCGTTTCTTAGTAAAAGCCTTCTTATTCAAAACATTTAAAGGAAATGTCCTCTTAATTGCTTGCTTTAAATACTTAAAAAATACTTCTTTGAAAGTAGTTTTAGATATTGTAATGAGCACAGTTGTCACCCCCAGAAAGAGAAATGTTTTTGTGCAACTGAGGTGATTTTTGGTAATTCAGGGTAAACAGTTGCTGCTCACCCGGTGGATGTTCTCAGGCGTGATGGCTTTGGACTGGTCAGTCCTGATGAAGAAAATGCATACTCCTGTGAGGGCAACATCTTTCCCCTCGGTCACGAACACCTTGGGTTTTTTAATCTTTCCAGAAACAAGATTGACCCCTCCTAGAGAGCCAAGTTGTCCTACGAGTACAAGAGAACTTTAATTTCACAAATGCTGTTTACAGTCTGGGAATGAAGGTTTCTTGTTAAAATACTGCCATGTTGACGTGCTTGCTCTAGAAAGGTCTATGACCTGGACAGTATCTAGCCTGAGCCCTAAAGGATCTAATCAGATCTGCCTGATTCCTGATCATAGGTTCATTTCAGCTTGTAGCGCCAGGGACAGAGAGACCAGACAAGACAGTAGAAATCATCAATTGATGCAGCAGGGCCCCTGTCTATACTGTTAAAACTCACAACCCTGAGGCAGCTTGACTGGTCCCAGGTTACACAGCCAAGAGGTGGCAGATTCAGGGTTAAAAACCAGCTCTGACGGCAAAACTCAGGACTCTCACCTCCCGGAGCTAGCTGACTTTACACTGTCACAGTCAGCATAGTGGGTTGGTCCTTCTGAATATTGCCAGGGTCAGGATGAGACACATTAATGGCATATAGTGACTAATGGTGCAAGCTCTAGACTCAGACTTTCAGGATTTTGAACTGGGACTGAGCTTCTGAGCCATGTGATCTTGGGCAAGTTACTAAATGTTTCTATGCCTCAGCATCCTTATCTGAAATGGAAATCATAATACTAGAAGGTAGCATCTGGAATTGTTGTAAGAATTAAATTAGTTAATAGATATAAACCCCCCTTTTTTTAATTGGTGCATTGTAATCATACATCTTGAGAATGGTCAGGGTGATAGAGGCATACATGCACACAGCACTCATTGAGCCCCCCCCCAGTTCCCGCCCTATTTCCTCACCTCCCCTCCTCCCCATACACAGCACAGTGATTGACATATAAACCCCTTTTTTAAAGCACATAAAAGTACTAGCTCAGCAAACATTATCATTATTAGGATTTTAAGTTTTCTTTTTGGTTGTTGAAGCATGTAGCTCAGGGAGGGAAATGCTTTCATACACAAAATAAGAATATCCTCTTATCTGCTCAAGAAAGTTTTAGATCTCCAAATGAACTGGTGGTGCAACCAAGATCTTTGAGGTAGGAGAATGGCGCTACGCTAAGAGAGGAATTTGGGGAAGGGGTGGAAAGAAAGTTGGATCCTGAGCCCTGGGATTAGACCCTTTTGGAGTAATCTCCTTTCAGGGTTCTTCCTCCTCAGGGTGCTGAGCTATGGACTTCTGACTGAAACTTTGGAAGAGAACTCTCATTAAAGGAAAATGTAATATTTTTTTCTTTCATTCAAAATTATGTCATTCCACTTCTAACAGATACCATCCAGCTCTCACAGGTAACAAGATGTTAAACAAGAAGTTTCAACCAAGACACCAAATTATGAGAGATACCAGAAAACAAAGAGTTTCAAGGCAAAAATAAATTCTGCTGAAATTTCAAAGTAGGTGTCCTAGACCTGATTAGACATTGCTCCCCACTCTATACCCCCCATCAGAACCTGAAAGGGTCAGGACCATGTGATTGAGGAAGGATTTTGAGAGGATGGCTGTGCTGGGCAAAGGGAAGAGGTATGAAGTGCTTCTACTTTTACCTCAAATCAAAAACCAGGTGCCAACTGTCGCAGTCACCTCAGAGCCCAGGAGTTTCCTGGGACAGTGAACTCCCAGTGCTAAAACCAGGAAAAGTCTCTGGCAAGATGGGACAGTTGTCACCCTAGCTGAGAAACAGGGTCTTTAGCCCAACCTCCTGGTTTATGTCTCCGGAAGCTTGAGGATAAAAGGGATTGGGATTCAATGCCTGCCCAAGAAATCTGAGCCCAGCACTCAACAGGCAAAGAGAGAGAGGAACGGGCTGAGCTGAGAGCTAACAGCACGGCCCTGGACGGCAGGGACAAGAGGCAGAAATGTTTCTATGGAACCGGTGGGGGCCCCATTGAAATGAGAACCAGCCTGGAGCCACTTTAAATCATGCTCAAGAGAAGTGGTGGAAGGCTGATGGGGCGGAGCAGGTTGGGTGTTACATACACTACCAATATGCAGAGGCAGAGCGGAGGGCAACAACGACGGCGAGGACAACTCATCGCCAGGGGATATGTAGCCCAGGCTCCTGGTGGAGAACCCAGCACAGGGCCACAAGAGCAAGAGTCCAGAGAGTGCGGTCAGTCAACTTATGATGGTACCAGTCCAATGAAGACTTCCCCGCCTCTTGTCCCTGCCCTGCCTCAGGCCTGACTCAGGCAAACACTGTGGCTAACCCCATGTGAACAAGGGGTGGAGAATGAGGAAGCAGACCACAAGCTTCTCTCCCACCAGAAGCATCAACCTTCAGAGGTTCAATGGGGATGAGAGGAGGGAACAAGGGCGAGAAAGGGAGAGAATTTAACTTCTGATCAACTATATATATATTGTACCTCAGGACTTTTCTAGATGTTCTCAGGTAGAAAAAATCCAGTGAAGATAGGAAAACATCCAGTATAATTCAAATTACAAAATCTCCATTCAAAAATAAAAAGTATATATATATGATCACTTATATATATATAAATATATAATATATAATATATAATATGTAATATATAAATATATTATATATAAATATATATATAAGTGATCATATATATAAGTGATCATATATATAAATCATATATATAGATCATATATATATATAACTTATATATAAATATATGATCACATATATATTTATATATATACCTTTATCTTTTATTAGTTATTGTAATTATACATCATAATGAGGTTCAAACTGATATATACATGCACACAACATGGCCAGTCTCATCTGATCAACTAGTTTTATTTAATAAATACTTTTTAATAAAACTTTACTTTTGAATGGAGATTTTGTAATTTGAATTACACTGGATGTTTTCCTACCTTCACTGGATTTTTTCCTACCTGAGACCATCTAGAAAAGTCATGAGGAACACAATAAGCTCTATGTGCATGTATGTTTCTATCACCCTGAAACTCATTATGATGTATAATTACAATGTACAGATAAAAAACAATGTCATGAGGCTGTCTCAATCTTAATCAAAGGTCAGAAGAACAAGCCCCACTGGAATGGTTCAAAGGGAGAGTGAGAAGCAAAAACAGTGTGCACTAATGTTTGCATCCTATAAACCCTTCTTGCTCCATACAAAATTTACACAGGAAGGCCAGCTCCACCCTGAGCAAGTTCAGGGATGAACTTGATATTCCCTTTGAACTCATGTTTTCCAATCTGAGACAGAAATCAAAACTTCTGTCTTTTGATTTTTCACTCAAAATATAATGAACCTTCTGAGCACAAAGTATCAAACTGGAAACTGGAGAAAGGCCAATCACTTAGTATTTGCATGCAGAATTGCTTTAATTGTTAAAGAAGCACCTGCACACTATATGTCAAGAAAAATAACTATTTCCCTCTTTTCAAAAGGGTCATAAGAGGAAGGTTGCATATAATATTTTCATATAATCATAATGTATTTTATGCCCTTAGTTCGGCCTTAAAATTATAATAATCTACTTAAAAGTATAATGGGACATGCCAGTTGAATCCGCACAAGGATTTGCACATTTTTCTTAAGTGAAAATGACTAAACCCGGCATTCAACCATGCACATTTAAATCAGAATCAGTAGAAAATAAATATAATGTGATATTTAACTGAAAAATTCATGCCATGCTTATTGGCAATCATTCCTGGGTTAAAAAGAGAAACAGATGCCTATTAGAAGTTCTTGAAGATAATTACATAGAATGAACTAACATATAAGAAAAGGAAATCTCAAAACAAAAATCAACCTTATTGTTTCCCTGTTACTGGCAAAATAAGAGAGAAGGAAAACAAAACAAGAGTTAGAACAACTAGGTCAAATGCCCACCAACCTCTATCCATCCAACCTCTCTCCTGGAGGTGCAGCAGAACCACACCCACCACTCATTAAAGTTCCCCACATTAACACACACACACACTCATGCACGCACGCACACACGCGCACACACACACACACACACACACACCAAGGTATAAGAAGCCTGGTTAGTTCTCCCAGTAGCTTTCTTCTTCATGACACCCTCAGACAAATCCAACGACACTTCTGGATTATGTCACATCAAATTTCAATACCTGTTTCTGCTACCTCCACATCCTGATAGTAAAACATGAGGTGACGGAGGCCTCCAACAGCAAAAAGTTTATCAATTCTTTCAATCTGGGAAAAAGAAAAGGCAAGGTGACAACTTTGTTCTGAATTAGAAACTGTTGTGTTTAAATCAGCAAGGGTTAATATTATAAAATTAATATCATACTTCTTATTCAAATAGGACTGTTGCTAATGCATCCCATAAAGAAGGGGATATTTCTCCCAACATAAAAACCATAAAATAATAAGTGTCTTACCATAGTAAAGAGTCCACTCAAAGAAGTAATTTAATTAACCATCAAAATGTTTGCTACATAGGCACATTTGAAAAGGGATTGTACCTCCATCTTTGCTAATTTCCTAAAGTATTGAGCTATTGAAGGCAGATATAAATATAGATGCCTGTTTCATTTTCAGTCAATTGAACGAAAGAGTGAAACCTTTCAAATTCCAGTAAACGCACTAGAGACCATTAATATTTACTTGCATTAGTCACCTAAACTACTATAAGAACACATATAATTCTGCACCATCCTTTCAGTAGCCGCCCGGCACGTGGTCCCACCTGTGAGGTCCACTGTGTATCAGTGTTCTAACAACTGGCCTGCTACCAACAGAAGCATTTCTTGGAAATTGTCTGTAGCACAGTTTAGAATTCATGCAAGAAGAAAAAGATAAAAATCTGCACGTGCATTAGAATGGCTACTATCCAAACCACAGAAAATAGCAGGTGTTGGTAAGGATGTAGAGAAATTGGAACTCTTAAGCACTGTTAGTGAGACTATAAAATGGTGCAGCCACTGTAGAAAACAGTATGAAGCGTCCTCAAAAAGTTAAATATAGAATTACCACGTGGCCCAGCGGTTCCACTGGTGGCTATATATCCCAATGAATCAAAAGCAGGATCTCAAAGAGACATCTGTACACCCACGTGCATATCATGATGGCTTCCACAAAAGATGGGAGCAAGAGATGAATGGATAAACTAAATGTGCTACATGTGTGCAAGGAAATATTATTCAGCCCTAACAAGTAAAGAACGTCCAGCATAAGCTACAACATGTATGAACTGTGAAAACATCATGATAATGAAAATAAATCAATCACAAAAGAACAAATACTGCATGATTCCACTTATGTAAGGAACCTAGAGTAGTCACGTTCGTAGAGATAGAAGGTGGGATGATGGTTGCCAGGGGCTGGCCAAAAGGGAGAATGGGGGGCTGTTGTTTACTGGGTATAGAGTTTCTGCGTGGTGAGATAAAAAGAGTACTGAATATTGGTTGCCCAACAATGTGAATATTCTTAACTCTACTAAACTATATACTAAGAATAGTTAAGATGGTAAATTTTGCGTTTTTATGTATATTTACTACAATTTAAAATGATATTTTTGTGTGATACTGGGGATTGAACCCAGGGGTGCTCTACCTCCAAGCTATACTCCCAGCCCAATTTTATTTTTTATTTTGAAACAGGGTCTCGCTAAGTTGCTGAGGCTGCTCTCAAACCTGAGATCCTCCTGTCTCAGCCTCCCAAATACTCGGATTACAGGCATGCACCACCATGCCCGGCTAAAATAATACTTTTTAAAAGATTAAATGTAGCCTGAAGATATGTGTGAAAATAAGTTCCCTTCAATGTCCATCTTACTATAGATAAAATGTTATCAATAAGGAAAAGCAAATTGACCCTGGATTGAGGCTTCTGCAGAGATGAGCAGGATGGATTCCTTTGAAACTAACTTCCAAGCCAGGCACGTGGCAAAGGAGATGCTTCCGACACAGCCAGGATTAACACTACTGCACTTCTAGCCTTCCTTTCTTGCCTTCCTTTCTTGCTCTCCTTCCTTCCTTCCTTCCTTTCTTTCTTTCTCTTTCCTTCTCTTTCTCTCTCCTCCTTTCTTCCCTTCCTTCCTTCCTTCCTTCCTTCCTTCCTTCCTTCCCTCCTTTCTTCCTTCCTTCCTTCCTTCCTCTCTCTCTGCCTATCTTCTTGTCTCTTTCTATGTCTAATTAGTTTTTGTTTTTAATTCAGGAATTAGCATCGGGCTCCTGATATGTCTTCCTCATTGCCAGGGAAACTATCTTCCCATATTTTGGGGCTTCCCCATCAAGGTTGAATCACCAAGCAAGTCCCCCACCCCAGGTTTTGAAGAGAAATGACAGCAGAAAAATGCAAGCGAGCCGGGCATGGTGGCGCACGCTTGTAATCCCAGTACTTGGGAGTCAGAGACAGGAGGATCCGGGTTCGCGGCCAGCCTCAGCTACTTAGTGAGGCCCTCCACAACTTCACAAGACCCGGTTTCAAAATAAAAGTATAAAAAATAGGGCCGGGGGTGTAGCTCAAAGGTAGAATGCCCCTGGGTTCAATCCCCGGTATAGCAAAAAAAAAAAAAAAAAAAAAAAAAGGAAAATGCAAGCGAAAGTTAGGAACAAAGGCAACCAGCTTCAGCCGCCAATCCAAAGCCAAAATCAGGAAACCAGAGCACAATTCAATATCCAAATCTAGAAGAGATAAGTGCAAAATAAACCAATAAATCAGCAGGTTGAGAGGAGATTGCGCTCTCCAATCTAGGGTTCCAGAATGGTGCAAGAGCCCAGCTTCACTGGGGGTAGAGAGATGCCGGTAATGCTGTCAGAATCATGGAACTCAACTAAGTACCCCTATGCCGCATGAAGAGCTGGAGAGCCCCGAGCTCATTCTGCCACTACCAGCTCAGAGTGAGAATGGAGCCCTGTCTACATGAAAACAGGCACTCTCCTCTAATGCACAGCGCAGGATCATAAGACAGAGGCCCTAGATACTCAGCGCCCTCTGCAATCAAGTCTGCACGAACTCCAATGCATCGCACCTGACTCCCCTCAAGAATGGCATCTTCCACTTCAGTTTTGTTCAGGTCCAAGCAGGAAGCTACAATCGCAAATAAGTAGTCATGCCTCGCGTCCAAATGAGCCCGCTTGGCTTCCTTCTCTTCCTTCAGTCTTTGCTGAAAGAAACAAATAAAAATGCTATATTGCAACTGCTGCTCTCAAATGGATTCATTTTATAATAATTTCATCCAAGTGTTGTTTCTTCAAGTCTCAGGGATTCAGATAATAGGCAGCTTAATGGTACCAGTTTTTATGTACTATATTCTGTTTTTAGAAATAACATTACTTCTCTTATGAAAATAAGGTGTGCTCATTGTTTTGAAATTGCATAATATAGATAAGCAAAAGGAAGAAATAAAAATCATCTGTCATGCAGAAATTATTACTGCTAACATTTTGTTCTAAATCTTTATAGACTTATTTCTATGCACATAAAAGCATTTAAGATACACCAAAAAAGAGAGATTCTCATTTTTGTAAACATTTTTCTCAGCCATTAAAGTAATATGCTTCTGCATTCAATCTTCTATCTTTATTGCTTATTTACAGGTTCATATCTGATCTTGAAATTAATTTCTGAGTACCACAGTCTACTTTTAGACCGTTGATTGTTAATTACAATATGAAGGCATGTTTGATGTAACCAGTGCTGGCAATTTGAAGCACATCTTTCCATATTCTTTGCTCATACAATCATATGTGCACATACACGTGGACCTATTTTATCCCATACCATAAAATTTTGTCATGTATTTCTCCTTTAACAATGCATCAGACTTCTTTCTAGTTTAATACAGACTATTCCAATCTGTGTAGTAGCTGCAAAATATTCCACATGAATTACCATAATTTATTCAACTATGTAGTTATTGGTGGACATTCAGCTTCCAATGCAACTCTGAAAATAAGCTTATTACTTTCAATGCCAACAAATAGCTCCTACTAAAAAGAGGGAAGGTGGCTCCTCTGAATCCCTTCTTTTAATCAACAAGCATTTATTAAAACCCAAATATATGCCAGCTGTAGAGATAAACACTACCCAGTAACCTCAAAAAAAGCTCACAGCTTGGCTGACAGGATGTGAGCAGAAAATGTAAATACCACAGATGGCATGACAGTTATTGGAAGGGCATCAGATTTGGGGGTTCCCAAATGCAGGGGGGGTCTTCAGAGAAGGAGCAAAAAAAGGATTCCCCCCTACTCTGGACTTGAGGAAGGACAGATGTAGAGGTAACAGCAAAGCTTTCAAGAGAAGGTAGTTCAAGCCTAGGGTTAAAGAAATTTGACTACACTCCCTAGGACAGAGGCATTTCCACACGGGCAAAGGCGAGAGGCACAAGAAAGCATAGTACATTCTGGAAACCACATGCAGCCAGGTTGGCTGAACTATAAAGAACTAGGAAAATGAGGAAGAAGTCAGATCATAAAATAGCTTGTAGGCCATGTTAGAGAGTTTAAATGTTATGTGAAGTCTATGGAGAATCACTGGTGAGTTTTAAATCAGGAGAGAGGGTGTCTAGCCCTCTGTCCACCATTCTGATAGCCAGGTGGAGAGTGGGTGGGGTGATGCAGGCCTGGCGAAGTTAAGGGGTTGTGGTAGCAGTCCCAGGGACTGGTGGAAGAGGCAGACAGACCTTGAAATGTGGAGCTAGAGTTCAAGGGGAACTTCGTCCCAGATACAGATGCAGGTTCTCAATTTAGCACAATCGACATTATAGGTCAGATGATTCTTGTTGTGAGGGACAGACCCATGCACTAGTGGTTGTCCAATAGCATCCTGGGTCTCTGCCTTATAGATGTTGGTAACTCCTCACCATCAAGGTGTGAGAACAAAAAAGAAAGCCTCCAGACATTGCCAAACATCCCATGTGGGACAAAAACCAACCCTCATTGAGAAACACCAATACGACATAGACATAGACACACATAGTCATAGACATATGAGCCAAACAAAAAAGACTGTTGATATAATAACAACAATGTGAATCTTCTCTTTCTGGGTTGTGCAGAACAGAACCCAAAAAACAATGTCAGCAGCCCTTACATCTAGCAGGTGGGGTATGCATGCTAGTTATTCAATAAATGTTTGTCAACTGAATGAATAAATCAAAGTGAAAACCATGAGTGCAGATATGGTTTTCTAACAAAGATATGGAGATGAAAAAATGAGAAGGTGAAGGGCCTTAAGGAACCCAGCATGTGCAAAGGGAGAAGGCTGAGCATGTGTCCAGAGACAGGATCTGGGAGATAGCAGCATGAAAGTTGGATGTGGAGGCATACACCTATAATCCCAGTACCTGGGAGGCTGAGACAGAAGGATCACAGGTTTGAGGCCAGCCTCAGAAACTTAGTGACACTCTCAGAAACCTAGCGAGACCCTGTTTCAAAAAAGAAAGAAAAAAAAGAAAGAAAAAGAAAAGGATGATTTTGGGGGAAAAGAGATATAGATACTGAATTCACACTACTCTTTACAGAAACTTGACTATAAATGAAAAAGGAGACAATACTAGTAGATGGAGAGGAGTGTAGACCTAAAGAAGACATTTTTAGATTATAATAGACATAAAAAATAAAGAGAAAAAACTTGGGGACTTCAGAGTGATTGAAAGATCATTCCTATACCCATGCAATTTATATTCATTTCTCTGAACATGAAGGACTACCTGAACGACAACTTAGTTGAGAAAGGGGATGGGGGTGATGGTTAGAAAAATAAACAATCTACCAATTTTCTTGCCATTTTTCTGAAAAAGGTCTTGACGCTAAGTATACATTCTACAAACATCAAATAGAAGAAAACCTAAAGGTGTTTTTAAATGTCACTAAAACCAGGAAGATTCCTGTTGCTTTGAACTGTGTTCTACCTTCCTGACAGGGAGAAATAAAACTTTTCTCAAAGCGATCTCTCTAAGTTTGTGCTGAATGTCTTTAACAGCATGAGAACACAGGGGTCAAGCAGCAACAAAACAAAAGAGATGGCAAATGCTCTGTAGCCAAAAAAGAAATAAAAGAAGTTGAGAGCCAGAAGACCCAAGATATAAAGCAACTGAAGCTGTCCCCAAAAAGATGGAAACTTAGATAAGATTCTCCAACAGCAACACATCCCTCCGTGACCCAATTTTATAAGATCCCAAAGGAAGAAAAAATAATGTAATGGAGGAACAGAAAGATCAGTTCCCAAAACAGAAGGCCAATTATTCTATTTTTACTAAAATATCACAGAGGGAAAAAACTTCCAAAGTAGTTTCATGTGTACAAAGAAAGTGATCAGCCTGTTTTTAAAGTAAATGTTTTCAAGGGCTATTTTTAAATGCATGTTGAGTTGAGTATGTTTTTACTTAAACTGATTGTCCTATCTCCTAAAGATAAGTGATAAGAAGTCAACCCCACAGCCATGGAAACTGTTTACCAATCTCAACTTTCGGTGCCTTACACTAAGGTATTCTAGTACAATGAGATTTTGTTTTTGATTTTTACTACTGTAAAAAGTCACTAATAGCAGACAAATATTTAGTGATCAGATCAGGGCATTGTTCATCTATGAACTTAGCCTTGCAGCTTTCTGGCTGCTAGGGGACTGAGCAACAAGCAGTCAGGTGACAAGCCGTACAAACTTGGCTTATCCTGATGACCTTTGAAATGTCTAGAACACTTGAAGAGTCAAGACAGAATAGGATTAAGAAAGCAGGAGGTAGCCGGGCGTGGTGGCGCACATCTGTAATCCCAGTACTTGGGAGGCTGACACAGGAAGATCACGGGTTGGAGGCCAGCCTCAGCAACTGAGCAAGGCCCTCAACAACTTGGTGAGACCCTGATTCAAAATAAAAAATAAAATAGGGCTGGGGGTGTAGCTCAGAGGTAAAATGCCTGTAGCCTCAATCTCCAGTACCACAAAATAAAAGGCAGGCAATAAAGTATGTAATGATCTCTTTTTTTTTTTTTTTACGGTACTGGGGATTGAACCCAGGGGCATTTTACCTCCGAGCTATACCCCCAGCCCTATTTTTTTATTCTTTATTTTGAAACAGGGTCTCACTAAGTTGCAGAGGGCCTCACTAAGTAGCTGAGGCTGGCTGCGAACCTGGATCCTCCGGTCTCAGCCTCCCAAGTACTGGGATGACAAGCGTACGCCACTACATCCGGCTTGTAATGATCTTTTTAAAATATCCTATTAAAATTGTTTTGCACTGCATGAGCAAGCACCAATTTATGGGGTAATAGGATGGCTGAAAACCCATCTGTTGTCCAAGAAAATCTGAAACGGTGTTAGAACATTTCTGCACTTTGTGACAAAGTATGTTACTATTGCCTTGGACTGGGAGAGTGGCTAGCAGACTGCCTCATCAAAACGGAGCACCGCTTCCCTGGCAGGGCAGTTGCCCACTCACAAAGGACAGCTGATGTCAGATAGTTCATAGGTTCTAATCCAGGCTCTACCACTGATTGCAAGACCTCACATCTGTCATTCAACCTCTCAGGCTGCAGTTTCCTCAACTCCAAAATCAAAGTATTGGGCAAGATGACGGCTAAGGAGCCTGAGCTTCTCTAACACATGGGCTACTTCTCATTGGTCCAAAATTAACACAAACTAGTCTTGAAATTTTAAAATACCAGCCGGGTGTGGTGGCGCACACTTGTCATCCCAGTACTTGGGAGGCTGAGACTGGAGGATCTAGGTTCACAGCCAGCCTCAGCTACTTAGTGAGGCCCTCTGCAACTTAGTGAGACCCTTTTTCAAAATAAAGAATAAAACAGGGCTGGAGGTGTAGCTCAGAGGTAGAATGCCCCTGGGTTCAATCCCCAGTACCGAAAAAAATTAATTAAAGAAAAAAAATTTTGAAATACAAATCCCAGTAAAGGCCCCAATACTAAGTTTTCATAAAGCTCTGTGACTTTTTCCAGAAACTAATCTGTCCACCCAAAATTTTTTTTCTAGATACTAACCTTTGCCTTTAACTCTGCAGAACCAAAGTCTAAGTTTGCATTGTTTCTATAGACAAACTGTGTGTGGGCAGCACACATGCTCAGTCTCTCACGGAGCTTCTACTGTAGGTCGATAATCCCCAACTATATGAGAAAGCTTACAGAAATGCAGATAAAAGTCCTCATCTGGAAGATGTTTGAGAAGATTAAATCTCATGCAACGGGTGACAATACTCAATGTACCAGCATGCGGGTCAACATGGCATGACCAGGGATTCGATCCTTTACATCAAAACTTAGGGAAAACAAAACTCTTGGATAATGATTTTTCTTTTAATTATACAAATGTTTAAACTCCCTCCACCTTTAATTTTACCTTCTTGGCAGATTTATCTCTGTCCTGGATCCACCACACTGACCTCACTGGAAAACAGGAAAAATGGATGAAGGCTGGGCATGGTAGCACACACCTGTAATCACAGGATTTGGGAGACTGAAACAGGAGAATCACAGGCTAGAGACCAGCCTCAGAAACTTAGCAAGACTCTCAGAAACCTAGCAAGACCCTGTTTCAAAACAAAAAAGTTAAAAGGGCTGGGGATGTAGCTCAGAGGCAGAATGCACCAAAAAGAAAAAAAAAATGTGGATGAAGGATGAGGCTCTTGGGTTTAAGAGCCCTCTCTGTGCCTGAACAGGGACACCTTTCTCCAAACCCTTTTGAAAGGCACATTTGGTGCTACTTGCTTTGACCACATGGCTAGCTATGGCTCTGCCGGTCATGATTGGCTTCCAGTGCTTTGGTTTAATTGTCACCAAAGCCCTTTAAAACAGACATCACTACCTCCACACCAGGAAATTGAGACTACACAGCAGTAATGCCTTTCCCAAGAGCATGAGGCTAAGTGAGCGGCAGGGCTGGGGCAAGCCCTGTATCACAGGGCAGGCCACGACACAGGGTGCCCAAGGGTGCATGGGGATTTTGAATCCATTTGAACTGATATTTTAGTGCCACTGAGGACAAGTACCCCAATGGCCCCCACCTGGCATGCCCTGTGTCCAGCTCTGTCACTGCACTGCTGTGCCTCTTAGTGGATGCTAAGTCCCCACACTATCCTCCACTCTGAAAAGTAGGAGAGGTGAGTTCCCTGCCTGGGTAGCCAGGAGCCTGGGCCTATGAGTCCCCTTCCTGCTGCTTCAACCTGAAAACTTTTGCTTTATCTATGTCACATTCTATACACCAGGTCCTCAGACAAAACCTTCACATGGGGGAGTAAGCAAAAGAATGGGTTCCCCAGCAAAATAACATTTCTTTGTTAAAAGTTGCCCCGGGTGACACAATTAGCCCATTGCATGTCTGAACCAGAGAAAGGCAAAGGGTTCTGATTTCATGAGGCCCGATTGCACATTTTCAAGAGCATATGTTTGTTTGATGCAGTTGTTTTGTTCCTTCATGTATGTGTGTAGGTATGATAATGTTGTTGCTATGTAACTAGTAGACTTTAATATAGATTAAAATCCCCACCTGAGATAACTGTAAACAATGTGATGTCTATGAATTACTGTGGAAGTTCCTTATCTTAGCCAAGGTAAATACCTCTACACTTGCTCTTGATTTGGATGCCAATGTCAATCTCAAGTCCATAGATGGCTGATCACCTGATCAGAACACAGTGCTAAAGAGGCCAAGAGCTCGGGTGTGGTCAGGTGAGGCCCGGGGGCTTCGCTGCATTCCATTCTCGACATTGTATGACTCGGGCAAATCCACGAGCGGAAAGGGAAAACGATTCCAAGTGCATATGCAAATGAAACGCCTGCAACTGATGACATGTATGGTTCTTTTCCTTTTTAAAAAAGTGCCCCAATGGCTTAGGTCACCATCTGCCATAGATAGGTAGGTAGGTAGGTAGGTAGGTAGATGATAGGTAGATGATAGATAGATAGATGATAGATAGATAGATAGATAGATAGATAGATAGATGATAGATAGATAGATAGATAGATGATAGATAGATAGATAGATGATAGATAGATAGATAGATAGATAGATAGATAGATAGATA
>PVJS01019135.1:8822-34143 GCA_004027185.1 Glis glis | reverse complement strand
AGCATCAAGGGTGGGGTGTCAGGAGTCCTTTATCCCAGGAGCCTATTTTTGGTGACTCCTTCCGTGCTATCCCCGTGGAGGCCTGGGTTACTGTGGGCTTCTCCAGAACACTTGCTGCTCATTATCTCGGGGGAGCGCCTGGTCTTCACTGCAGGAAATAACACAGGAGCAAATCAAAATCATTTACAAGTTATTTCCTTGTCCTTGGCCATCTGGATGGCGTGTAAAGGTTATGTGGGGCTGTGTTGGGGTTTTTCCGGTGTTGTCTCATGTTGCCCGGCCAATGAATGACGCACTCTGGTCACATGAACATCAGGGGTATTTGGGCGACGTAAGAAGCACTAAGGTTATTAGTTATTAGCCAGGTATAGATCTGACTGCAGAGGATTTGGGGTGAGGATGTAGTTACATGAGAGGCTTTGCTGCTGCTGCTCATGCCAGAATAAACAGAACAGCTAAACAAATGCCTTGAATGAACTCAATAAATAAACCATAGCAGGAGTCCTGCAGGTGGTTTGTTCCGAATGCCCCGGAATCCTTTATACATTCAGCATCTGTCTCTAGGCCTCAGTCTCCTGGCAGCCTGTGGCACATGCATAGAAAAGAGCCTCAGGAATGAGAGCCAATCCTTCTGGGACCAGTGGAGAGATGGGGTGACTGGCAGGATGAGTTTTATTTAGATAGACATGCTGCATTTCCTTCTCATGTTTATGGAGGAGTTGGATTTGACTAGATGTGCTGTGCCCCATTCAGGACCTTAACTAAAGCATGGGAAGTAGAGACAAGATAAACAGGGGACACCTCAGTCAGGAGCCCTGGGAAGGAAGGCTTTACCTTCCTGCCCAGTGGCATGGGAGAGGAGGGCATGCTGCTCCACACTTGCCCATTTGCAGCTTATTTAGTGCTTGCTCCATCCCTTAGACAGTTGCACCTCCCCACCACCAATGGGTCAGGCTTCTCCTGAGTCAGCCCAGATACCAGTCACCCAGATACCCTGGGGTCTAGGCGATGAGGCTGAGGAAGGGGGGATGCACCCAGATTTGGTCCTCTTCCAAAAGATGCTTCAGTTTTGCATTTTTAACCTTAGAGATTATGATGCGAACACTTGCTCAGCTTGTGGTCCATCATGACCTTTGGGTTTTTTGTTTTGTTTCGTTTTCTCCTGTTGAACTCACACTTGGCCATATTTAGCAACTAGTTTATCTTCTCCTGGGCCATTGGTCCTGGGGGCTCTCCATCTAGTCTAAATCTCAGCCCATCATTTTAACCACAAAGAAGAACCCTCATCCCCAGATGTAGCTCACCCTTTATGTCCAGCCATGCCTCTTTTTCTGCCATTTTTATGATAGAGAATGAATATCCCTTTGCTTCCCTGAGTCTCTTGGAATATCCCTGCTCTCCTGGGCCCCCTCTCTGTGGCTAGCTAGGGGACAGGAGAAGGTTTTTTCCAGGCCTCCTGTAAGTCAGAAAAGATGGGCTTGCATGCCTGCTGCAGAGTGCCTCCCTCTTAACCTCTGCATTACCATTCTGATGGCATGTGACAAGAGCCATTTCCTTCCCAAAGTGGAGGAGTTTCCTTGGAGTGATGGGGAGATGGGACCACTGAATGAATGTGGAGGGGACTCCGAGGCCTCTGTAAGCATCCTCCCATGGCCCCAGCCCAAGAACCAAGGAATCCTCAGTAGATCCATGCTCTGGAGACCTGCCAAGCATAAAGCCTTTTGCTACGTCCTTCTTTCCCTCGCAGAATGGTGGCCCTGCCTCTAGGATTCTCAGGCCCCTCTGGAGCTTCAGTGATCTCCTCTCTTAAAAACTCTAAAACCCAGCTGCAGAACTGTCAAACACCTCTCCCAGGAAAGTCCCCAGCCGAGCATCCACATCAGAACTCAACCCTCAGGGGCCAGTAAGCACAAAGCACTTGTTTTGTTCTTGCAAAGTCTAACTGAGGAGAAGCACAGCAGGCAAGAAGAATACCCCCTGCATCTATTTTTTAATTTTCTCCCCTTTAAAATCAAGCACAACACTTAATAAGGAGTATCAATGTGGGGGTAGGTTTAAAAGAGATGAAAGTCATCTAATCTCTGCTCCCTTCACCCAATAATACTTTGTGAACATCTTGTACTCCAATAAACGTATTGTTTTCTTACAGGAAATACTTAACTTATGGCTGCTTCTACCACATAACTGATGGCTGCTTCCAACACTTAACTGATGTCTGCCTCTACCACTTAACTCATGGCTGCCTCCACCACTTAACTCATGGCTAACTCCACCACTTAACTCATGGCTAACTCCACCACTTAAGGGATGGATGCTTCTAACACTTAACTGATGGCTGTTTTCACCACTTAACTGATGACTGCTTCCACCACTTAACTGATGGCTGCTTCCACCACTTAACTGATGGCTGCTTCCACCACTTAAATGATGGCTGATTCTAACACTTAACTCATGGCTGCTTCCACCACTTATCTGATGGCTGCTCCCCCCACTTAACTGATGGTTGATTCTACCACTTAACTCATTGTCCAACACTAAACTAATGGTTGCTTCCACCAATTAACTGTTTGCTGCTTCCACCACATAACAAATGGCTGCTTCCTCCATTTAACTGATGGCTGCTTCCACCACTTAACCGATGGCTGCTTCCACCATATAACTGATGGCTGGTTTTACCACTTATCTGATGGCTGCTTCCTCCACTTAACTGATGGCTGCTTCCTCCACTTAACTTCTGGCTGCTTCTACCACTTAACTGATGGCTCATTCCAAGACTTAACTGATGGCTACTGCCACCACTTAACTGATGGCGGCTTCTTCTAAGTAATTGATGGCTGCTTCCTCCCCTCAACTTATGGATGCATGAACAACTTAACTGATGGAAACCTAAACCACATAACTCTTGGCTGCTTAAACCACTTAAATCATGGCTGCTTCTACCACATAACTGTGGGCTGCTTCAAACACTTGACAGATGGCTGCTTCCTCCAATTAATAGATGGCTGCTTCCACCTCTAACAGATGGTGGCTTCCTCCAATTAATTAACGGCTGCTATCACCATTATACTGGTAGATACATCCACCACTTAACTGATGGCTACTACAACCATTTAACTTGTGGCTACATCCACCACTTTTCTGAAGGCTGATTCCACAACGTAACTGATGGCTGCTTTCAACACTTCACTGATGGATCCTTCCACCACTAAATTGACAGTTACTTCTGCCACTTAACTCATGGTTGTTTAAAAAAGTTAACTGTTTGTGACTTCCACCACTTATCTGGAGGCTGCTTCCACCACATAACTGATGGTTACTTCCATCAGTTAACTGATGGCTGCCTCAACCAGTTAACAGATGTCTACTCCCACCATTTAAATGATGGCTGCCTCTAATACTTAACTGATGGCTCATTCCAACATTTAACTGATGGCTGTCTCCATCACTTACCTGATGGCTGCCTCCACCAATTACCGATGGCTGTTTCCACCACTTAACTGATGGCTGCCTCCACCTCTTAACTGATGGCAGCTTCCACCACTTAACTAAGGGCTCTTAAACCACTTAACTGATGGCTGTCTCCACCAGTTAACTGATTGCTACTTCCACAACTTAACTTATGGCTGCTTCCCCCACTTAACTGATGACTTCTTCCACCACTTAAAAGATGGTTGCTTCTAACACTTAACTCATGACTACGTCAACCACTTATATGATGGGTCTTCACCAACAACCCACCACAAATTATGGATGGCTTCTTTTAACCCTTTACTGATGGCTATTTCCAGCACTAAACTGATAGTCCACCACTAAACTAATGGTTGCTTCCACCAATTAACTGACTGTTGCCTCCACAGCATAACAAATGGCTGCATCGCCCACTTAACGGATGGCTGCTTTCACCACTTAACTGATGGCTGCTTCTATGACTTAACTGATGGCTGCCTCCAAGACTTAACAGATGGCTGCTTCCACCACTTAACTGATGACTGCTACCATCACTTAACTGATGGCTGCTTCTATCACTTAACTGATGGCAGCTTCAAACACTTAACTGATGGCTGCTTCTACTACTTTACTGATGGCTGCCTACACCACTTCACCGATGGCTGCCTACACCACTTCATGGATGGCTGCTCCCACAATTAAACTGATGGCTGCTGACACCATGTAACTAATGGCTGTTTCCTCCACTTAACTGATGCCTGCTTCTAACACTTAACTTATGGCTGCTTCTAACACCTAACTGATGTCTGCATGACCACTTAACTGATGGCTGATTCTACGACTTAATTGGTGTCTGCTTCCAGCACTTTACTGATGACTGCTTCCTCAACTTAAGTGATGGCTGCGTCCTCCACTTATCTGATGGCTGCTTCCGCCACTTAAATGGTGGCTGCCTCCACCATTTAACTGATGGATGCTTCCTCCATTTAACTGATGGCTGCCTCCACCACTTAATGGATGGATGTTTCCTCTACTTAACTGATGGCTGCCTCCACCACTTAACAGATGGCTACTTCCACCAATTAACTGATGGCTGCTTCTAACATTTAACTGATGGCTGCTTATAACATTTATCTGAAGGCTGTTTCCACAGCTTAACTGATAGCTTCTTCCACTACATAAGAAATGAGTTTTCCTACACTTAATTGATGAGTGCTACTACCATTTAACTGAAGGCTGCTTCCACCATATAACTGATAGCTGCTTAACCACTTAACACTGCTTATACATTTTAACTTATGACTGCTAACACCACTTAACTTATGGCTGCTTCCACCACTTAATAAATGCCTGCTACCACCATTTAACTAATCACTTCTTCCTCCACTTAACTGATAGAAGATTCCACCAATTAACTGAAGGCTGCTTCGAACACTTATCCGATGGCTGAATCTTTCACTTAATTGATGGCTAATTCCACCACTTCGCTGATGGTTGCTTCTACCACTTAACTAAAATCTGGTTAAAAATCTTAACTGATGTCTTCTTGAAGAACGTAACTGATGGCTGCTTAAACCACGTAACTAGTGGCAAATTAAACCATTTCACGGATAGCTGTGTAATCATTTAACTGATGGCTGCTTCCACCATTTTACTGATGTGTGCTTCCACCAGGTAACTGATGGCTGCTTCCACCACTTAACTGATGGGTGATTCCAAATTTAACTGATGGCTGCTTCCACTACTTAATTGATGGCTGCTTCCACCAATTAACTGGTGGCTACATGCACCAATTAACTGATATCTTCAACCACCGTTTAACAGGTGGCTACATCTATCAATTAAGTGATGGCTACTTCCACCATTTAACTGGTGGCTACATCCACCACTTTATTAAAGGCTCCCTCCACCACTTAACTGATGGAAATTTCCACTATATAACTGAGGGCTGCTTCCAACAATTAACTATTGGCTACGACCAACAATTAACTGAGGGCTCCTGTGACCTCTTTACTGATTACTACATCCTTAAATTAACTGAATGCTACTTCCACCCCTTAACTCATTGCTGCATACACCACTTAACAGATGGCTGTGTACACCACTTAACTGATGGCTGCTTTCTTCACATAACTTATGGATACTTCTACCATTTAATTGATGGATGCTTCCAACATGTAACTGATGGCTGCCTCCAACACTTAACTGATGGCTGTTTCCACTACTTATATGATGGCTGCTTCTTCCACTGAACTGATGGCTGCTTCTAACACTTAACTAATGGCTGTTTCCACCACTTAACTGATGGCAACTTCCACAACTTAACTGAGGGCTACTTCCACCACTTAACTGATGATTGCCTCCACCAGTTAACTGATGGCTGCTTCCTCCACTTAAATGATGGCTGCTTCTAACACTTATCCCATGACTATTTCCACCAATTATCTAATGGGTCTTTCCCCACTTAACTGATGGTTGCTTCCACCACTTAACTGATGGCTGCTTCTCCACATAACAGATGACTTCTTCCAACCCTTTACTGATGGCTGCTTCCATTACTTAACTGACGGTCCAACACTAAACTAATGGTTACTTCCACCAAATACCTGATTGCTGCTTCCACAACATAACAAATGGCTGCTTCCTCCACTTAACTGATGGCTGCTGTCACTACATAACTGATAGCTGCTTCCACCACTAAACTGATGGCTGCCTCCACCACTTAACTTATGGCTACTTCCACTACTTAACTGATGGCTCATTCCACCACATAACTGATGGCTGCTTTCACCTCTTAACTGGTCACTGTTTCCACCACTTAACTGATGGCTGCTTCCACCACTTCACTGATGGCAGCTACTAAAACTTAACTGATGGCTGCTTCTAACGATTAACTTATGGCGGTGTGATAGTCAGTCTAGGTTGTCAACTTGACCTGATCATGACACACCCAAGATTATGTGATTTTGGGTGTGTAACAGCAGATTAAACAGAAAGCCCTGCCCTGAATGTAGGCAGCAGGATTCTGATAGGTGCGGACTTAGATAAAGAGGGAGAAGCCGTGTAGAGTTTGTGTGACTCTTTCCGAGGAAAATGCATCTGCTCTTGCCTGAGATCGTCGGCCGCCAGCTTCGCCTTTCTCTGAAGAGCTTCTTGATCTTCTCGGCCTCCAGCTCTTGGAACTGAAACTTCACCATCGTTTCTTCGAAGAGCTTCCTGATCTTCACGTCTTGGACTGGGACTGAATTAGTGGTTGCTCCGATCCTAAGACCCCAGCTCTTAGACCGTTCAACCAGCTACTGGTTCCTCTGACTCTCCATGTGCATTCAGAACCTGGGACTACATTGCTTCAAACTGTAAGCCCATCTGATAAACCCCTTTTTTCAAATATACTCATTCTGTGTATTCTGTTAATCTAGAGAACCCTGTCCAATACAGGCGGCATCAACCACTTAACTGATGGCTGCTTCTACCACTTTACTGAAGGCTGCTTACACCACTTAATTGATGGCTGCCTCAACCACTTAACTGATGGCTGTTTCTACCATTTAACTGAAGGATGCTTCCACCACTTAACTAATGGCTGTTTCCATCACTTAACTGATTGCCGCTTCTAACATTTAACTGATGGCTGCTTCTAACACCTAACTGATGGCTGCATCGACCACTTAAATGATGGCTGCTTCTATGACTACAGATAGCTGCTTCCACTACTTTACTGATGACTGCTACCACCACTTAACTGATAGCTGCTTCCTCCACTTAGCTGAGGCCTGCTTCCACAACTTAATTGATGGCTGCCTCCACCACTTAACAGATGGCTGTTTCCAACACTTAACTGATGGCTGCTTTCATCTTTTAACTGATGGCTGCTTCCACTACATAACTGATGACTGCTTCTAACACTTAACTGATGGTGGCTTATAACATTTATCTGATGGCTCTTTCCACCATTTAACTGAAAGCTTCTTCCACTACTTGAAAAAAGACTTATCCTACACTTAATAGATGAGTTCTACCACCATTTCACTGAAGGCTGCTTCCACCATATAACTGATAGCTGCTTAACCACTTAACGCTGCTTAAACCTCTTAATTTAGGCTGCTACCACCACTTAACTGATGGCTGCTTCCATCACTTTATAAATGGCTGCTACCATTATTTACCTAATGACTCCTTCCTCCACTTAACTTATAGCAGATTCTACCACTTACCTGATGGCTGCTTCCAACACTTATCCGATGGCTGCTTCCTTCACTGAATTGATATTGATTCCACAACATAGCTGATGGTTGCTTCCACCACTCAACTGATAGCTGCTTATAAATCTTAACTGATGCCTGCTTGAAGCACTTAAATGATGGCTGCTTAAACTATGTAACTAGTGGCAAATTAAACCACTTCACTGATACCTACATAAGCCACTTAACTGATGGCTGTTTCCACCCCTTAAATGATGGCTGCTTCCTCCATTTAACTGATGACTGCTTCCACCACATAACTGATGGCTGCTTCCACCACTTAACTGATGGCTGCTTAAACCACTTAACTGATGGCTGCTTCTAACACTTATGGCTACTTCCAGCAATTAATTGACATTTGGTTCTACCACTTTACTGTTGGTGGCTTCCACCACTTAAATGATGGCTGCTTCTACCATTTAACTGATGACTGCTTCCAACACTTAACTGTTGGCTGCTTCAACCATTTAAATGATGGCTGCTTCCACAACTTAACTGATGACTGCTTCTAACACTTAACAGTTGGAGGCTTCCACCACTTAAATGATGGCTGCCTCGACCTCTTAACTGATGGCAGCTTCCACCACTTAACTGATGGCTGCTACCAATACTTAACATTTGGCTGCTTCCACCATTTAACTGATGGCTGCTTCTATCACTTCATAAATGGCTGCTACCACCATTTAACTAATGACTGCTTCCTCAACTTAACTTACAGCAGATTCCACCACTTAACTGATGGCTGCTTCCAATACTTACCCGATGGCTGCTTCCTTCACTTAATTGATACTGATTCCACCACTTAGCTGATGGTTGCTTCTACCACTCAACTGATAGCGGCTTAAAAATCTTAACTGATGTCTGTTTGAAGCACTTAAATGATGGCTACTTAAACTACGTAACTAGTGGAAAATTAAACCACTTCTCAGATAGCTGCATAAGCCACTTACCTGAAGGCTGCTTCTAACACTTAATGGATGGCTGCTTCCACCATTTAACTGATGTGTGCTTCCACCACGTAACTGATGGCTGCTTCCACCACTTATGTGAAGGATGCTTAAAACACTTAACTGAAACCAGGTGTGGTGGCGCATGCTTGTAATCCCAGTACTTTGGGAGGCAGAGACCAGAGGATCCAGGTTCGCGGCCAGCCTCAGCTCTCTCTCCCTGTCTCTCTCTCTCTCTCTCTCTCCCTCTCTCTCTCTACCTAGTGAGGCCCTCCGCAACTTCGTGAGACCCGGTTTCAAAATAAAGTATAAAAAATAGGGCTGGGGGTGTAGCACGGAGGTAGAATGCTCCTGGGTTCAATCCCCGGTACCATACACACAAAAAAAACCTAAACTGGTGGCTGCTTCTAACACTTCTCTTATGGCTACTTCCAGCAATTAACTGATACTTGATTCAACCACTTAACTGTTGGAGGCTTCCACCACTTAACTGATGGCGGCCTCCATCAATTAACTGATGTCTGCTTCTACCATTTAACTGATGACTGCTTCCAACACTTAACTATTTGCTGCTTCCACCATTTAAATGATGGCTGCTTCTACAACTTAACTGATAACTGCTTCTAACACTTAGCAGTTGGATGCTTCCACCACTTAACTGATGGCTGCTTCTACCACAAAACTTATGGCGCTCTACCATTTTGTTAATGGCTGCTTCTATCACTTAAATAATGGCTGCTTCACTACTTAACTGATGGCTGCCTCCAACACTTAACTGATGGCTGCTTCCACCACATAACTGATGTCTGACTCTACCATTTAACTGATGACTGCCTCCACCTCTTAACTGATGGCTGCCTCCACCTCTTAAATGATGGCAGCTTCCACCACTTAACTGATGTCTGCTTCTACCTCTTAACTGATGGCTTTTCCACTATTTATATGAGGGCTGCTTCTTTCACTTAACTGATGGCTGCCTCCACCTCTAAAATTATGGCTGCTTCCACCATTTAACTGATGACTGCTTCCTCCAATTAACTGATGGCTGCTTCCACTACTTAACTGATAGCAGCCTCAACCTCTTAACTGATGGCTGCTTCCACCACATAACTAATGGCGGCTTCCACCACTTAACTGATGGCTGTCTCCACCTCTTAACTGATGGAGCTTCCAGTACTTAACTGATGGCTGCCTCCACCTATTAACTGTTGGCTGCTTCCACCTTTTAACTGATGGCTGCTTCCACCTTTTAACTGATGGCTGCTTTGACCACTTACCTGATGGCTGCTTCTAACACTTAACTAATGGCTATTTATAAAATTTATCTGATGGCTGTTTCCACCACTAACCTGATAGCTTCTTCCACTACTTATGAAATGACTTTTCCTCCACTTAATAGATGAGTGCTAATACCATTTAACTGAAGGCTGCTTCCACCATGTAACTGATAGCTGCTTAACCACTTAACGCTCCTTATGCCTCTTAACATAACGCTGCTATCACCACTTGCCTGATGGCTCCTTCCACCATTTAATAAATGGTTGCTACCACCATTTAACTAATGACTGCTTCCTCCACTTAACTGATAGCAGATTCCACCACTTAACCAAAGACTGCTTCCAACACTTAACTGATGGCTGCTTCCACCACTTAAGTGATAGCTTATTTCACTACTTAAGAAATGACTTTCCTACACTTAATAGATGAGTGCTACCACCATTTTACTGAAGGCTGTTTCCACAATATAACTGATATCTGCTTAACCACATAACGCTGCTTATACATTGTAACAAAAGGCTGCTACCACCTCTTCACTGATGGCTTCTTCCACCACTTAATAAATGGCTACTACCACCATTTAACTAATGACTGCTTCCTCCACTTAACTGATAGCAGATTCCACCACATAACTGATGGATGTTTCAAATACAGATCCGATGGCTACTTCCTTCACTTAATTGATGGCTGATTCCACCCCTGAGCTGATGGTTGCTTCCACCACTTAACTGATAGCTACTTAAAAGTCTTAACTAATGTCCACTTCAAGCACTTAATAAGCCACTTAAGTGATGGCTCCTTCCAACACTTAACTGTTGGCTGCTTCCACCACTTAACTGATGGATACTTCTAACACTTAACTGAAGGCTGATTCTAACACTTAACTGATGGCTGCTTCCACCAATTAACTGATACTTGCTTCCACCACTTAACTGATGGTGTCTTCCACAACTTCACTGATGGCTGCTTCCACCACTTCACTGATGGCTGCCTCCACCAAATACCAGATGGCTCTTTCCACAACTTATCTGATGACGGCTTCCACCACTTAACTAATGGCTGCCTCCACCATTTAAATGATGGCTGCTCCTACCACTTAAATGATGAGTGCTTCTAACACTTCACTGATGGCTGCTTCCACCACTTAATTGATGGCTGCTTCAACCACTTTACCGATGAATGCTTCCACCACTTAACTGATGACTGCTCTACCACTGTAATGATGGCTGCTTCCACCAATTAACTTATGGCCGCCTCCAACACTTAACTGATGGCTGCTTCCACCACTTAACTGATTGCTGCTTCCACCACATAACAAATGGCTGCTTCTACCACTTAATTGATGGCTGCTTTCACCACGTTACTGATGGCTGCTTCCACTATTTAACGGATGGCTGCCTCTACCACTTAACTGATTGCTGCTTCCAAACCTTAAATGAAGGCTGATTGAACCACATAACTGATGGCTGCGTCCACAACATAACTGATGGCTATTTCCAACACTTAATGATGGCTGCTTCCAAAACTTAACTGATGGCTGCTTCCACCACTTTACTGATGACGGTTTCCACCACTTAAGTGATGGCTGCTTCCACCACTTAACTGATGGCTGCTTCCACCACTTTACCGATGAATGCTTCCACCACTTAACTGATGGCTGCTACCTCCACTTAACTGATGGCTGCTTCCAACAGTAAATTGATGGCTTCCACCACTTTTTAACTGATGGTTGCTTCCACCACTTAAATGATGGCTGCTTCCACCACGTATTGATGGCTGCTTATAACATTTACCTGATGGCTGCTTCCACCACTTAACTGAGAGCTTCTTCCACTACTTAAGAAATGACTTTTCCTACATTTAATAGATTAGTGCTACCACCATTTAACTGAAGTGCTACCACCATTTAACTGAAGGCTGCTTCAACCATATAACTGATAGCTGTTTAACCACTTAACACTCTTAACTTAAGGCTGATACCACCAATTAACTGATGGATGCTTCCACCACGTAATAAATTGCTGCTACCACCATTTAACTAATGACTGTTTCCTCTACTTAACTTATAGCACATTCCATCACTTAACTGATGACTGCTTCCAACACTTATCCGATGGCTGCTTCCTTCACTTAATTGATGGCTGATTCCACCACTAACTGATGGTTGAATCCACCACTTAACTGCTAGCTGCTTAAAAATGTTAACTGATGTCTGCTTGAAGCACTTAAATGATGGCTGCTTAAATCAAGTAACTAGTGGCAAATTAAATCACTTCACTGATACCTGCATAAGCCATTTCACTAATAGCAGCTTCCACAACTTATTTGTTGGCTGCTTCTACAACATAACTTATGGCTGCTTCCACCACTTAATTGGTGGCTGCCTCCACCACTTAACTGATGACTGCTTCTACCATATTACTGATGGCTGCTTCTAACACTTAACTGATGACTGCTTCTAACACTTAACTGATGGCTGTTTTAACCTCTAAACTGATGGCTGCTTCCAACAGTTAACTGAGGGCTGCTTCCACATCTTAACTGATGGCTGCTTTCAATACTTTACTGATGGCTGCTTCCAACATTTTACTGATGGCTGCTTCCAACGCTTTACTGATGGCTGCTTCCACCACTTAACTGATGGCTGCTTCTACCACTTAACTGATGGCAGCTTCTAACACTAAACTGATGACAGATTCTAACACTAATCTGATGGCTTTCTTCCACTTTACTGATGGCTGCTTCCACCACTTTACTCATGGCTGCCTCCAACACCTAACTGATGCCTGCTTCCAAGATTTAACTGATGGCTGCTTCCACCATTTAACTAATGGCTGTTTCCACCACTTCACTGATGGCTACTTGTAACATTTAACTGATGGCTGCTTCTAACACCTAACTGATGGCTGTATCAACCACTTAACTGATGGCTGCTCCTCCGACTTTACTGATGGCTGCTTCTACCATTTTATTGATGACTGCTTCCACCAATTAACAGATGGCTGCTTCCTCCACTTAACTGATTGCAGCTTCCACCACTTAATTAATGGCTGCCTCCCCCACTTAAAAGATGGCTGCTGGAGACTCCTTGAGGATCCAAGATGGCGAACAAGGGAGATACCATGCTATGATCTCTCTGAGATTTGGATCTCAATCACTGTGAAAGCAACTTCTCCACAGGAGAAGAAAAGCAACAAAAACATGAAGTAAACAATGAAGGGATTGAAACGTGATGGAATCAAACCCAGAAGACAAGGCAGAGGGAAGTAAAAAGCTCCAAGCGCCTTACCTAAGGGATGGCGGCGGCGCCATCTTGGCTGGACCGTGCCGGCTGCCACCGGCATTGCGGCTTCCAGACACCACCAGCAGAGAAGCCAGAGACCTGTTGTAAGTTCAACTGCAGGTCCCCAGAGACGAAAGCAAGCAGCTGCTCGCTCCACACTCAAGAGAACAAACGGTGGTGGCGACAGCAGCTGCAGTGGCGCCATCTTGGCAAGGTTTTTCCAGCATCTCCCAGCATCGTGGCTCCTGCACAAGTCCAGTGGAGACGCCAGCGACCTGCTGTGCATCCAGCAGCTGCAGAATAGCAGCAGTGAAGGCAAGCAGCGACTTGTTCCACGCGCAACACATACCAGAACTGCTGCGTTGGCAGAAGCGGCAGTGGCGCCATCTTGATCACACCACACCGACAGCAACTGGCATTGCAGCTTCTGCAGGCCACCAACAAGGAAGCCAGGGAGCTCTTCTAAAAAAAAGCACTGCAGAGTATCAGCGACGGGTGCAAGCAGCAGTTCGATCCACACTCAGCAGAGTCCCCAGGGCCCAGAGGCCTGACCAGAACCTGCGGCAGTGGCTGAGCCCCCCCCCATGAGATTAAGAGCAGTGCTCAATGAGATCATAAGTCAACGATCCGCCCCAGGGGGAGACCACCCAGCGCAACCACAAGGACTCCCAGGGTCTGGGACAGTGTGGATTGTCCCAGCGGAGGTGGGAGTGGGGTCAGCTGTGGGAAGTGGTAGACGCGTGGATAATCACACAGTCCCTGGTGACATTTGAGTGGGACAGACTTGCAGCCCGTGGGTCACAGCACCCTTGTAGAGTCCCTGGGAAGCACCACAGGACATACAGCTGTGGTACCAGGGAAAATTGGACCAAACCAGCCCTCTCTGTGGAAAACGTGGAGTTCTGTGTTTACACAGAATCAGGGCAAGGCGACACTCGTGGCTTCTATAGACAAAGAGAGACACAAGCCCAGGGCCCCCTGCTGGTGACACCTGCCACAGGTATATAAATAGAGAGACATAGGGACAGCCCAAGTAGAGACCACGGAGACCCACACTTGCAGTGAGAAGGGCAATAGCAGCACTGGTCGCTTGCACAGGTAGTGAGAGGCACCAGGCAAAGGTCTCAATCACTGAAGGAAACCAAGAATTGGGCCAGCAAATGGACATTATACTGAGCAAGTGAGAATAACCATTCAGGAAAGGATATTCACCTTTAAGGCTCACCTAGTAGCAACTATCTACCTCCAGGGAAAGAAAACATAAAGGGAGAGGGATTAGACATAGGATACCTACAAAGTGAGAGAGAGAGAACTACCAAAAGCAACAAAGGTATAAACATAAGAAACCTGAAATCATGAAAAGGAAGAATAGCAAAGAAACAATGAGCCCCCACAATCTCACAACAACAGAACCCGCCAACTCAGAAGGGCAAAGATTGTCAGAAGGACAATTCAGAACTCCAATAGAGGAAATTATACAGGATTTCCAAAAAGAATTCAGAGAAAGCATGATAGAAATGAATGATCAAATAAGCAGGAATCAAAAAGAAGCTCTGAAGGAAGTGAAGGATGCAATAATTGAAATGAAGGCATCAATAAGATCATCAACAATAGAACAGAGCACATGGAAAACAGAATCTTACTCTTAGAAGATGACCTGTCAGTGTGCTTTCTCTCTCTCTCTCTCTCTCTCTCTGTCTGTCTCTCTGTCTCTCTCTCCCTCTCTCTCTCTCTCTCTCTCTCTCTCTCTCCTTAGTGAGGCCCTCCGCAACTTCGTGAGACCCGGTTTCAAAATAAAGTATAAAAAATAGGGCCGGGGGCGTAGCATGGAGGTACAAAGCCCCTGCATTCAATCCCCGGTACCGCAAAAAAAAAAAGATGACCTGTCAAAAAATGAACACATAGTATATAAATTAGAAAAGAAAAATTTGACAGCATGAATTGGAAGTTGAGGAGATCTCAGCCAGTCTTAAAAGAGCAAACATAAGAATAATAGGCATAGAAGAGGGATTAGAAGCTGAAACTAAAGGAATCAATAATATATTCAGAGAAATAATATTAGAAAAATTTCCAAACATAGAAAGAGAGGTCGATACACAGGTACAGGAAACATATAGAACCCCCAAAAGACAGGATCAGAGAAGAGGTTCACCACGCCACACAATAATCAAACTGACTAAAGTAGAGGCCAAGAAGAGAAACTTAAAGGCAATGAGAGCAAAAGAGCCAGTAACATTCAGAGGCAAACCAATAAGAATCACTTCTGACCTTCCAAACCAAGTCATGAAAGCCAGGAAGGACTGGAGTGACATATTCCAAACTCTGAAAGAAAACAACCTCCAACCAAGATTTGTCTACCCAGCAAAGATCTCGATCAAATTCAATGGAGAAATAAAAAACTTCCATGACAAACAGAAGCTGAAAAACTTTATGTCTCCCAAACCAGCAGTAGAGAAAATGCTCAAACAGATTAATTACAAAGAAGAAATAATAAGGAAACCACCAGAACCAGAGAAACAGTGATTTCCATCAAACAAACAACTAGGCAAAGAACAAACACTACCTTAAACAGAAAATAAAACTGAAAATGTTAGGAATGAAAACCCATCTCTCAATACTCACACTGAATATAAATAGCTTCAACTCCCCAATCAAAAGACATAAGGTGGCAAAATGGATTAAAAATCACAATCCATCTATATGCTGCCTGCAAGAAACACACCTTACAAGTAAAGATACGCACAAACTAAAGGTGAAGGGATGGAGAAAGGTAATCCACGCCAATGGAACTCGAAAACAAGCAGAAGCAGCAATTATGATATCAAACAAATTTGACTTCAAACCTAAATTTATCAGAACAGACAAAGAAGGTCATTTCTTACTGGTAAAAGGAACAATCCAGCAAGAGGATACAACAATAGCCAACATTTATGCCCCAAACATAGGTGCAACCACTTTCATAAAAGAAATTCTTTGCGACATTAAATCACACATAGATCCCAATACAATAATATTGGGAGACTTCAACACACCCCTCACACCACTAGATCAATCTTCAAGACAAACACTCAGTAAAGATGTCTCAGACCTAAGGAACACCATAAACCAAATGGACCTAGTAGACACATACAGAATATTCCACCCAACTACAGCTGAATTCATATTTTTTTCAGCTGCTCATGGAACTTTCTCTAAAATAGGCCATATCCTAGGCCACAAAGTGAGTGCTAGCAAGTTTAAAGAATGTGACATAATCCCTTGCGTCTTTTCAGACCATAATGGAATGAAACTAGAAATCAACTATAAGGAAGACCCAGAGAAACCTCATAAACATATGGAGACTGAATACCACACTGCTGAATGAGGAATGGGCAAAAGAAGAAATAAGGGGAGAAATCAAGAAATTCCTAGAAACAAATGAAAACAGAGACACAACATATCACAATCTCTGGGACACTCAGAATGCAGTATTAAAAAGAAAATTCATAGCACTGAGTGCCCACATAAGAAGAACAGAAAACCACCAAATAAATAACCTAATGACACACCTCAAAGCCCTTGAAAAACAGGAACATACTAAACCCATAGCTAGTAGAAGACAGGAAATTATTAAAATCAGAGCAGAAATCAACGTAGAGAATAAAAAACAATACAAAAAAGCAATAAATCCAAAAGCTGATTCCTTGAAAAAATAAACAAGATAGATAAACCACCAGCCAACCTAACCGAAATAAAGAGAGAATCAAACCAAATTGCTAAAATAAGAGATAAAAAAGGTGATATTACCACCAACAACATGGAAATACAGAGGATAATTAGAAACTATTTTGAAAAACTATACTCCAACAAAATGGAAAACCTAGAAGAAATTGACGAAGTCCTAGATGCGTACAACCTTCCTAAGTTGAATCAAGAAGACATAGAAAATATAAAACGACCAATAGCAATTAACGAGATTGAAGCAGCAATAAAGAGCCTACCATCAAAGAAAAGCCCAGGTCCAGATGGTTTCCCAAGTGAATTATATAAAACCTTTACAGAAGAACTAATCCCAATACTCCTCAATCTATTCTGTGAAATAGAAAGAAATGGGACTCTCCCAAACACAATCTATGAAGCCAACATCACACTAATACCAAAACCAAAGACAGCCCAAGAAAAGAAAACTACAGACTTATATCGTTGGTGAACTTAGACACAAATCTTCTAAACAAAATACTAGCAATGCACATTCAAAACCACATCATGAAAATCATACATCATAACCAAGTCAGATTCATCCCAGGGATGCAAGGCTAATTCTACATACGAAAAACAATCCATGTAATCCACCACATAAACAGAACTAAAGACAAAAATCACATGATCATTTCAATAGATGCTGAAAAAGCATTTGACAAAATCCAACACCCATTCATGATAAGAACACTGCAGAGAGGAACTGAAACTATCTCTATTTGCAGATGACATGATATTATACTTAGAAGATCAAACAAAACTCAACTAAAAGGCTCATAGAACTGATCAACAAATTCAGCAAAGTGTCTGGATACAAAATCAGTCTTAAAAAATCAGAAGCTTTTCTGTATGCTATCCATAAATCCATTAAAAAAAATTCAGAAGACATTTCCACTCACGATATCCCCCAAAACAATAAAATACTTGGGAATAAACCTAATCAAGGAAGTAAAATACCTGTACAAAGAAAACTATAAAACATTGAAAAAAGAAATTGAAGAGGATCTTAGAAGATGTAAAGATCTCCCATGCTCTTGGGTAGGCAGAATAAATATCATCAAAATGGCCATTCTCCCAAAAGTGCTCTACAGATTCAATGCAATACCCATTAAATTACCAAAGTCATTCTTCACTGACATAGAAAAATCTGTCCTTAAATTCATTTGGGCCAGGCATGGTGGCACACGCTTGTAATCCCAGTACTTTGGGAGGTGGAGACCGGAGGATCCGGGTTCGTGGCCAGCCTCAGCTCTCTCTCTCTCTCTCTCTCTCTCTTTCACTCCCTGTCTCTCTCTCTCTCTCTCTACCTAGTGAGGCCCTCTGCAACTTCGTGAGACCCGGTTACAAAATAAAGTATAAAAAATAGGGCCGGGGGCATAGTGCAGAGGTAGAACGCCCCTGTGTTCAATCCCCGGTACTGCAAAAAAAATTCATTTGGAACAACAAAAAACCCAGAATAGCCAAATTAGTTCTCACCAACAGGAGGCATCACAATACCTGACTTCAAACTATACTACAAAGCCATAGTAATAAAAACAGCATGGTATTGGCACAAAAGCAGACACATAGACCTATGGAGCAGAATAGAAGACTCCAAAACAAACCCACACACCTAAAGCCAATTGATTTTTGACAAAGGGGCTAAAAACACCTACTGGAAAAAGGATAGCCTCTTCAACAAATGGTGCTGACAAAACTGGCTAACCATATGCAGACAAATAAACCCCACTTTCTCACCTTATACAAGAGTCAATTCAGGATGGACCAAAGACCTAGAAATTGGACCAGAGGCCTTGCAGCTACTCGAAGAGGGCATAGGCCCAACACATCAACACATAGGCACAGGTAAAGACTTCCTCAACAAGACCCCAAAGGCACAGGAAACTAAAATGGGGATCAATACATGGGATTGCATTAAATGTGGGAGCTTTAGTGCATCAAAGGAAACAATCAAGAACCTCAACAGAGAGCCAACAGAATGGGAGAAGACTTTTGTCAGCTACTCCTCAGGTAAAGGACTCATATCTAGAATATACAGAGAACTTAAAAAATCACCACTAAAAAACCAAATAATCCAATCAAAAAATGGGCAAGTGAATTAAATAGACACTTCACAGAAGAAATACAAATGGCCAATAAATGTATGAAAAAATGTTCAACTTCATTAGCATTCAGACATATGCAAATCAAAACTACCCTGATATTTCACCTAATGCCAATTAGAATGGCAATCATTAAAAACACAAACAACAACAAATGCTGGCGAGGATGTGGAGAAGCAGGAACTCTAACACTGTTGGTGGGATTGCAAATTAGTGCAACCGCTGTGGAAAACAGTGTGGAAGACCCTCAGAAGAATGGGAATGAACCTACCATGTGACCCAGCAATACCACTTGTAGGCATCTACCCAAAAGGACTGAAACCAAACTACCAGACTAATGCATGTGTATCTATGTTTATGGCAGTACAATTCACAATTGCCAAACTTTGGAACCAGCCAAGGTATCCATCGACAGATGAATGGATCACAAAACTATGGGATATGTACACAATAGAATTTTACGCGGCCACAAAGAAGAAAATTACATCATTTACAGGGAAATGGAGAGAACTGGAGAACATTATGCTAAGTGAAATTAGTAAGCCACTAAGAGTGAAAAGTCGGATGTCCCCCCAGTATGTGGAAGCTAGATAGAATGGGACTTAGAAGGGACTCCCGACAAAGAAATAGAAAACTTTAGATGAAGAAAGAAGGTGACCTAACTGAGGGAGTTGGGAGGGGAGTGGAGGGAAACACACTATAGCACATGATGTATATACACAAACTTATAAGACTCAATCACTATGCAGAGCACAAAAGGGAGGGAAGGGGGAGGGAATAGGGTGGGATTTGAGGGAGGGCTAAATGAGCAATGTGTGCATATATGATGCTGCTACCCTGATGTGTATCAAAATGTATAATTACAATGCACCAATAAATGAATACAAAAAATAAAATAAAATAGGAAGTAGAAAAAAAGATGGCTGCTTCCACCAATAACTGATGGCTGCTTCCACGTTTTAAATATTGGCTGCTTCCACCACTTAACCGATGGCTGCTTCTAACAATTAACTGATGGCTGCTTCTAACAATTAACTGATGGCTGCTTCTATGACTTTACAGATGGCTGCTTCCATCGCTTTACCGATGACTGCTTCCACCAATTAACTGATGGACTGCTTCTTCCACTTAACTGATGGCTGCTTCCACCACTTAATTGATGGCTGCCTCCACCACTTAATTGACGGCTGCCTCCACCACTTAACTGATGGCTGCTAATAACATTTAACTGATGGCTCTTTCCACCACTTAACTGACAGCTTCTTCCACTAGTTAAGAAATGACTTTTCCTACACTTAATAGATGAGTGCTATAACCATTTAACTGAAGGCTGCTTCCACCATATAACTGACAGCTGCTTAACCACCTAACTTAATGCTTTTTAAACCTCTTAACTTAAGGCTGCTACCACCACTTAATAAATGTCTGCTACCACCATTTAACTAATGACTGCTTCCTCCACTTAAATGATAGCAGATTCCACCACTTAACTGAAGGCTGCTTTGAACACTTATCCGATGGCTGCTTCCTTCACTTAATTGATGATTGCTTCCACCACTTAACTGAAATCTGCTTAAATATCTTACCTGATGTCTGCTTGAAAAACTTAAATGATGGCTCCCTAAACCACGTAACTGTTGGCAAATTAAATCACTTCACTGATAGCTGTATAAGCCATTTACCTGAAGGCTGCTTCTAACACTTAACTGATGGCTGTTTCTAACACTTAACTGATGGCTACATTGAACACTTAGCTGATGGCTGCTTATACATCTTTAATGAGGGCTGCTTCCACCACTTTACCGATGACTGCTTCCATCAATTAACTGATGGCTACTTCCTCCACTTAACTTATGGCAGCTTCCACCTTTTATCTGATGGCTGCTTATAGCACTTAACAGATGGCTGTTTCTAACACTTAACTGATGGCAGCTTATAACATTTATTTGATGGCTGTTTCCACCACTTCACTGATAGCTTCTTACACTACTTAAGAAATGACGTTTGCTACACATATTAGATGAGTGCTACCAATATTTAACTGAAGGCTGCTTCCACCATATAAGTGATAGCTGCTTAACCATAAAACTTAATGCTGCTTATACCACTTAACTTAAAGCTGCTACCACCACTTAACTGATGGCTGCTTCCACCACTTAATAAATGGCTGCTGCCACCATTTAACTAATGACTGCTTCCTCCACTTAACTGATAGCAAATTCCACCACTTAACTGATGGCTGCTTCCAACACTTATCTGATGACTGCTTCCTTCACTTAATTAATGGCTGATTGCACCACTTATATGATGGTGGCTTCCACCACTCAAACTGATAGCTGCTTAAAAATCTTAACTGTTGTATGCTTGAAGCACTAAAATGATGCCTGCTTAAACCATGTAACTAGTGGCAAATTAAACCACTTCACTGATAGCTGCATAAGCCTCTTACTAAAAGGCTGCTTCTAACACTTAACT
Organism: Glis glis; assembly: GCA_004027185.1. Taxonomy (NCBI): domain Eukaryota; kingdom Metazoa; phylum Chordata; class Mammalia; order Rodentia; family Gliridae; genus Glis; species Glis glis. Next base: position 12,632 of record PVJS01019135.1, on the reverse strand, counting down.
GATGGATGTTTTAACCTCTAAACTGATGGCTGCTTCCAAGAGTTAACTGAGGGCTGCTTCCACATCCTAACTGATGGCTGCTTCCAACACTTTACTGATGGGTGACTACAACACTTTACTGATGACTGCTTCCACCATTTAACTGATGACTTTATTGACCACCTAACTGGTGGCTGCTTCTACCACTTAACTGATGGCAGCTTCTAACACTTAATTTATGGCTGCATCAACCACTTAACTGATGGCTGCTTCTATGACTCTACTGATAGCTGCTTCCACCACTTTACCTATGACTGCTTCCACCACTTAACTGATGGCTGCTACCTCCTTTTAACTGTTGGCTGCTTCCACCACTTAATTGATGGCTGCCTCCACCACTTAAATTATGGCAGCTTCCACCACTTAACTGATGGCTGCTTCCACCACTTAAATGAGGGCTGCTTCCACCACTTAACTGATGGCTGCCTCCACCAGTTAACTGATGGCTGCTACCACAACTTAACTGATGGTTACTTCCCCTACTTAACTGTTGGCTGCTTCCACCACTTAACTGATGGCTGTTTCTCCATATACCGGATGGCTTCTTCCAACCCTTTACTGATTGCTGCTTCCAGCACATAACTGATGGTCCACCACTAAACAAATGGTTGCTTCCACAAATTAACTGATTGCTGCTTCCACTACATAACAAATGGCTACTTCCTCCACTTAACTAATGGCTGCTTTAACCACTTTACTGATGGCTGCCTCCACCATTTAACTGATGGCTGATTCCACCACATGACTGATGGCTGCTTCCACCTCTTAAATGATGGCTGCTTCCACCACGTAACTGATGACTGCTTCCACCACTTCAATAATGGCTGCTTCTACCACTTACCTGAAGGATGCTTCCACCACTTAACTGATGGCTATATCCACCACTTAACTGATGTCTGCTTCCACCACTTTACTGGTGGCTGATTCTAGGACATAACTGATGGCTACCTTACCACTTTACTGATGGCTGCTTCCACCACTAAACTGATGGTTGCATCCACAACTTAACTGATGGCTCCTTCTAACACTTAACTCATGACTACTTCCACCATTTACCTGATGGTTCCTCCCCCACTTAACTGATGGTTCCTTCCAACACTTAATTGATGGCAGCTTTTCCACAAAATGGATGGCTTCTTCAAACCCTGTACTGATAGCTGCTTCCAGCACTTAACTTATGGTCCACCACTACACTAATGGTTACTTCCACCAATTGACTGATTGCTGCTTCCACCACATAACAAATGGCTGATTCCTCAATTTAACTGATGGCTGCTTCACCACTTAATGGATGGCTGCTTCCACCACTTAACTGATGGCTGATTCCACCATATAACTGATGGCTGCTTGCACTTCTTAATTGATGGCTGCTTCCACCTCTTGACTGATGGCAGCTTCCTCCAATTGACTGATGGCTGCTTCCACCTCTTGACTGATGGCAGCTTCCTCCATTTAACTGATGGTTGCCACCACCACTTAACTGATGGCTGCTTCCACACTTAATTCATGGCTGCTTACCCCCCCTAACTTTTGGCTGTTTCCACCACTTAACTGATGGCTGATTCCACCACATAACCGGTGGCTGCTTGCACTTCTTAATTGATGGCTGCTTCCACCTCTTAACTGATGGCAGCTTCCTCCAATTGACTGATGGCTGCTTCCACCTCTTGACTGATGGAAGCTTCCTCCATTTAACTGATGGCTGCTTCCACCTCTTAACTGATGGCAGCTTCCACCACTTAAATGATGACAGCTTCCTCAACTTAACTGATGGCTGCTTCCACCACATAACTGAAGCCTGCTTCTACCACTTAACTGATGGCTTCCTCTACCAGTTAACTATGGCTGCTTCCACAACTTAACTGATAGCTGCTCCTCCACTTAACTGATGGCTGCTTTCACCACTTAAATGATGGCTGCTTCTAAAACTTTACTCATGACTACTTCCACCACTTATCTGAATGGCCTTCCCCCACTTAACTGATGGTTGCTTCCACCACCACCTGATTGCTGTTTCTCCCCATAACTGATGACTTCTTCTAACCCTTTACTGATGGCTGCTTCCAGCACTTAAATGATGGTACACCACTAAACTAATGGCTGCTTCCACCAATTAACTGATTGTTGGTTTCACCACCTAACAAATGGCTGCTACATCCACTTAACTGATGGCTGCTTCTAACACTTATTTGACGGCTGCTTGTAACACCTAACTGATGGCTGCATCGACCACTTCAGTAATGGCTGCTTGAACCACTTAACAGATGACTGCTTCCACCACTTAACTGATGGTTGCTTCCTCCATTTAATTGATGGCTGCTTCCTCCACTTAACTGATGGCTGATTCCAAAACTTAGCCGATGGCTGTTTTAACACTTAATTGAGGGCTGCATGGACCACTTACCTGATGGTTTCTTCTAGCACTTTATTGATGGCTGCTTCCACCACTTTACAGATGGCTGTTTCCACAACATAACTGATGGCTGCTTCCACCTCTTAACTGATGGCTGCTTCCACCACTTAACTGATGGCTGCTTCCACCACTTAACTGATGGCTGCTTCTACCACTTAACTGATGTCTGCTTCTAATACTTAACTGATGGCTGCTTCCACCATTTAACTGATGCCTGCTTCCACTAATTTACTGATGGCTGCTCTCACCACTTCAGTGATGGCTGCTTCCACCACGTAAGTGATGGCTACCTCCACCATTTCACTGATGGCTTCTTCTACCACTTAACTGATGGCTGCTTCCACCATTTAACTTATGGCTGCTTCCACCCCATAACTGAGGGCTGCTTCTAACCCTTAACTGATGGCGGATCTACCATTTAACTGAAAGATGCTTTCACCACTTTACTGATTGCTGCTTCAACAACTTATTTATGGTTTCTCCACCAATTAACTGATGGTTGTTTCCACCACTTAACTGAGGGCTGCTTCTACCACTTAACTGATGGCTGCTCCTATGACTTAACTGATGCCTGCTTCTAATACTTTACTGATGGCTGCTTCCACAACCTAACTGATGGCTACTTCCACCACTTAAATGATGGCTGTTTCCACTACTTAACGGATGGCTGCTTCCAGCACTTAAGGTTGCATCCACCAATTAACTAATGGCTGCTTCCAACACTTAACTGAAGGCTGTGTCCCACATTTAACTCATGGCTTTTTCCAACACTTAAATGATGGCTGCTTCTTCCACATAATTGATGGCTGCCTCCACCTCTTAACTAACTTTTGCTTTCACCACTTAACCCTTGCCTGCTTCCACCACTTAACTGATGGCTGCTTCTAACACATAACTTATGGCTGCTCCCACCACTTAACTGATAGCTATTTCTACCACTTAACTGATGGCAGCTTCCAAAACTTAACCCATGGCTGTTTCTAACAATTGACTCATGGCTGCATCTACCACTTGAATGATGGCTCCCTCTAAACTTTATTGATGACTGCTTCCACCACTTAACTGATGACTGCTTTCACCAATTGACTGATTGCTGCTTCCACCACTTAATTGATGGCTATTTCCACCACTTAACTGATGGATGCATCCACGACTTTACTGAGATCTGCCTCCATCAGTTAACTGATGGCTGCCTCCTCTACTTAACAGATGGCTGCCTCCACTGCATAAATGATGGCTGCTACCTCCACTTAAATGATGGCTGCTTCCACCTCTTAACTGATGACTGCTTTGACAATTTAAACGATGGCAGCATCTACCACTTACCTGATGAGTGCTTCTAACATTTAAATGATGGC
>PVJS01019134.1:11410-34144 GCA_004027185.1 Glis glis | reverse complement strand
AGGGGCGTTCTACCTCCGCGCTATACCCCCAGCCCTATTTTTTATACTTTATTTTGAAACCAGGTCTCATGAAGTTGCGGAGGGCCTCACTAAGTAGAGAGAGAGAGAGAGAGAGCTGAGGCTGGCCGCAAACCTGGATCCTCTGGTCTCTGCCTCCCAAAGTACTGGGATTACAAGCGTGCGCCACCACACCCGGCTGTGAGACCCTATTCAAAAGTAAAGAATAAAAAATAGGGCTGGGGGTGTAGCCCAGAGGTAGAATGCCCCTGGGTTCAATCCCCAGTACCACAATAAATAAATAAATAAATAAATAAATAAATAAATAAAATAATTGCCTTTTAAAAGTGTGTGGTCTCCAGGAGAGCAGAGGAAGGGAACCAGGAGAAGGAGGGGAGGTGCTGGGGGACCGTGTCATGTGCATGTACAAATATGTGGTGACGAATTTCACTATTATGTATTATTGTTTTTATGTATAATTATAGTGCACCCATTAGAAAAGCTCGTGGTCTCGACAGGAAGATAGGCACATCACATGTGATTCTATTGCAACAAGAGAAATGCAGGGCGATGATAGAATTATGAAGAGACTCCTGGCAGCTGCAAGGAGGCACCTACAAAATTCCTAGGGGAGCAAACACGAAGACTTCCTAGAGATGGTCAAGCCCAACCAAGAGCTTGGCTTATTTTGGTTCCTCGAATATGTTCTGTTTCTACCCTTCAGACCTTTGCTCATGCCATTGTCCCTGCCTCAAAAGCTCTACCTTAGCCAGGCGTGGTGGCACACACCAGTAATCCCAGTACTTGGGAAGCTGAGACAGGAGGATTGCAGGTTCAAGGTCAGCCTTAGCAATTTAGCAATACCCTCAGCAACTTAGTGAGACCCTGTTTCAAAAATAAAAAATAAAGTGGGGCTGGGAGTGTAGCTCAGAGGTAGAACACCCCTGGGTTCCATTCCCAGTACCACACACACACACACACACATACACACACACACAGCTCTACCTTTTCCTCCCCAAGCCCACCCCCATCTCTCCCTCAGAGAAGGATTTCTTGACCTTCAAGACTATGAGCTTTATGTGCTCATCGTCCCTGTTCTGCATCATAGCACCAATTGCAATTATCACCAGACAACTCATTATGTCAATTGTATTCTCTACACGCCATGAGGATGAAGACACATTTGAGACCTCGGTTCTCTGTTCACCATTGTATGACCAGTTTCTAGTACAATCCCTTGCGTGTTGTAGGTGCTCAACTAATTACTGTGATTAAACACATGAATAATTTTAAGTTAAGACTTAGTAAAAGATGCAAAGTAGGACAGGGTGGAAAGAAGGAGTCCAAGATAAGAGTGCTGGGCAGAGCTGGGCGTGGTGGCGCATGCCTGTGGTCCAAGTACTTGGGAGGCTGAGACAGGAGGATTACAGGTTTGAGACTAGTCTCAGCAACTTAGCGAGACCCTCAGCAACTTAGTGAGACCCTGTTTCAAAATAAAAAATAAAATAGGGTAGAATGGGGGCATAGCTCAGAAGTAGAATGCATCTAGGTTCAATCTCCAGCACCAAAAGAAAAGAATGCTGGGGAGGAACCAAGGAACCAAGGCCCACGCAGCAGATCTCTGGCTTGTCTGCACTGCCAAGGAGAGTTTGGCATTCCAAGGCTGTCAAGGTTAAGGCTGGAGCAGGGGCCCTTCCAGGCCGTGTGCAAGAAGCAGTAGTCACAGTTTCACGTCACCCCAGGCACGCATCTGTCACTGTGAGCTCCTTTACTTATTCAACAAATATCCACTGGGTAGCTCTGTGTGCCCACCGACACTGTCCTAGGCACTGGAGATTCAATGAATCCAGGTGTCTGATTGTCTCTTGCCTGCCACAGTTTTGGAAAGTTTTAATGGTGACTGCATCTGCCGCCACTGTCACACTGTCTCACACTCAAGGTTTTTACATCATTAACTTAAGGATGGCACCTTAGAGGCGACTTTCCAGTCCCAGGACTCCTGGGTGTTTGGGAAGGCGAGCTCACTCTCTGAGGTCTGAGAACGGCCCCAGCCCGGCCTCAGCCTGGCAGCAGGAGCGCCCGAGTGACACCTGCCCGCCGAGCTCAGGGACGTCTGCACTTGCTCCAGCCCCGAGGGAGACTTTGCATGTCTAACTTTCTCTCTGCATCTTTGTCTTCAACTAGTGCATAGCTGGTGTGGTTGGGGGAAAACACAGCAATCTCTGAGCCTTTCATTGTAACTGATTCCTTTTTCTGGATTTTATTTTTAAATATCCTGCTGTGTTTCTTTTAGACCTCACCACAGAATTTGACTGACGCAATTCGACTCTCAGCTCCCTCCTGGCTTTCTGTTTTGGTTCACGTTGACATCCATATTCTTCACGTCCCTTTGGTTTTCAGCGTGTCTTTTCCTTGATTCAGCTCAGTTTCCTCTGTCAGAGCTGCCCTTTCTTCTCCACTCCGCAGACACATCCCCACCAAGCAGGCAGGTTAAGCTGATACTGATTCAGGCCGACCTCATCTTCCCAGGTCGCAATCACACCTGCATCCTCCTGACTGTGGCGTGGATGTGTGTCTGGATGAACCCAGAGCTCTCCTCCTCCAGGACTCTATGCAGACACTCCCGTGCTTCATCTCCACTGAGCATAAGTGTTGCCTCAAGCGAGGAGACACATAGTCAGGGCAAGGTAACAACCTATATTCATTTTCCCCAATTACAGTATCATCAACATACTTGGCCATGACATCTTGCAATAGGTTCATCCGTAGCCATCTCCGGTTGGCATCCTTAAAAAAAGGGAAGTTGCCTTCAGTCCTATGCATGCAATCTCACCAACCAAGGGTCACTGCTGTGGTGTGAATCGTGGCTTGAGTTTTCTCCTCCAAAATTCATGTTGACACTTAATGTCCATTGTGGTGGTGTGAAGAAGTGAGGCATTTTCAGGACATGATTATGTTGTGAAGTCTCTGCCCTCATGAATGGATAACTAACTTACAAAAGAGCTGACAGGAAGTAGCATAGGCCCTTTTTGTCCTTCCAGGCCTTCTGCCCTCAAAGACAGTGTTTAAGGCTCCTCCCAGGCAGCAGAAACTGAGGCCTTCGCCAGACACCAAACCTGTCGGCACCTTGATCTTAGACTTCCTAGTACCTAAGATTGTGAGAAACAGATTTCTACTCTTTATAATGTCTATAGTATTTTGTTACATCAACACAAATGGTCTAAAACAGTCATCGTCCCAGAGAATTTAGAAGAATGGTTCTCTCATTCAAAGTTGGAAAAACTGAGTCAGGGAGAGGTAAAGATGAAGCTTACACATCTCTCAGCACCATCATGGACATCACCCTCATGTCTCTCATCTCTAATAAATGGCAGACGGGACAGACAAGATTTCTAGGAATGTATATTCCATAAATGTGGATAGAACTAATATATTAATATTAAATAATTTAATGAATGAACTACGTATAACTTGTACTTTTGCAAGTTAAAAAGATCTGTTTGGCATTATGCAGCTAAAAAAATGCTTCACTTATATGATCTTAGAAAAATCCCTTGATAAGCTGGGCATGATGGTGCATACCTATAATCCTGGTACTTGGGAGGCCAAGGACAGAAGGATCACAGGTTCAAGGCTAGCCTTAGCAACTTAGTGAGACCCTCAGCAACTTAGTGAGACCCTGTTTCAAAATGAAATAAATAAATAAATAGTCTGGGGTGTAGCTCAGAGGAAGAACACCTCTGGGTTCAATCCCCAGTACCAAAAAAATAAATAAACAAATAAATAAATAATGAAAAGAACAATCCCTAGATATGGGTAAGATGAATATGCACATTCCCTGTTCTCAGAGGACAGAAGCCCCGAACATCTCTGGACTAAACCCCTGGGCTAGTGGAGTCAGGATAAATCTCCAGCCTTCCAACCACACACTGGGATTCTCTTATCTCATTGCTGTGAGCAGGGAGGGGAGAGAGGAATTCCACAGTCAGAGCCTGGGTGCGGGTAATATTTCATTTTTATGGAGAAGGTGTCCTTCAACAGATTTGAGAAGTTCCAGGGAAGCTTTTACTTTTTCTTCAAACCCAGCAGCCAAATGAGAAGACTGTTGGTAAATAAAGCTCCATGTGAACCTAGTGGTGACAGGCGGTTGGGGGAGCTCCCCACTTCTTCTACTCCGCTTCCATTTCAGTGAGACCCGATGGGGAATTGTGCAGCCAATGGCAAGGCTACGTGTGAGCGGGTGTGCTCTGAAATGCAGACGGTTTGTCTCTTTCTACAATTCAGAGGCTCGATATCTAGGACTGATGGCTGGAAACTGTGAGAACTTTCTAGTCCCGAGTTCCCATCCCACGAGCTCTAGCGGGTCACAGCTCTTCTAAAGTGAACTGCAGCTTCGCAGGCAGCAGAAAGGCTGCAATTACAACCATCCTTTGGAATCCTCTCTGCAAAGAAGGACATTCCTTGGCAGTTTAGAAAACCCAGCACAGAAGGAATGCAGTCTAGACGAAGGGCCAATGATTAACAGATTAGGTCTCCTGCTGGTTAAAAAAAAGAGTAAGGAAAGGAGGTTCTACCACATTCTGTTCGCATTCTGCCACAGCCTCAGAAATGCTTTCAGGAGCCAGGCATGGTGGTGCACGCTTGTAATCCCAGTACTTGGGAGGCTGAGACAGGAGGATCACAGGTTCAAGGCTAGCCTCAGCAACTTAGTGAGACCCTCAGCAACTTAGCAAGACCCTCTTTGTTTGTTTTTGTTTTTGTGGTATTGGGGATTGAACTCAGAAGGCATTCTACCTCAGAGTTACACCCCCAGCCTTATTGTATTTTTTTTAAACAGAGCCCCCACTAGGTTGATGAGACTCTCTTTACTCGAACCCGCAATCCTCCTGTCTCAGCCTCCCAAGTACTGGAATTACAGGCGTGTGTCATCATGCCCAGCTAAAGACCCTGTTTCAACATAAAAATTTTAAAAAGGGCCAGGGGTGTAGCTCAGAAGTACAATGCCTATGGGTTCAATCCCAATACTATCAACAATTTTTTTTTTTTTTTTAGCGGTACTGGGGATTGAAGCCAGGAGCATTCTATCTCCAAGCTAAACCCCCAGCCCTATTTTTTATTCTTTATTTCGAAACAGGGTCTCACTAAGTTGTGGAGGGCCTCACTAAGTAGCTGAGGCTGGCTGTAAACCTGAGATCCTCCTGTTTTAGCCTCCCAAGTACTGGGATTACAGTGTGTGCCACCACGCCCACCTCCTAACAACACCAATTTTTTAAAAAATGCTTTTGGGAGAAACAGTGTGAGTAAGGAGGTGTGGAGGGTAGGGGCAGCAAGTGGAAACAAAATTAAATGGCAGAAGAGGTGGAACCAGGAACAGCCCGGCTAGGACACTAGAATCTTCATCCCCATTCGGCCCACATAGCAGTTGTAACTTCCCAAGACAATTATGTACTTATTATCTCAAAGGGTTAAAAATTTTAAAAAGACTCAGGAAGATTAGGCAGGTAGGCACATTTCCACGATCCTAGCACTTGGGAGGCTGAGACAGGAGGATTGCAGATTCCAGGCCAGTCTCAGCAACTTAGTAAGACCCTAAGCAACTTAGTGACACACTGTTTCAAATAAAAAATAAAAAGGTCTGGGGGGTGAAGCTCAGAGGTAGAATGTCCCTGGGTTCAGTCGCCAATGAAAATAATAGTAATAATAATAATGATGCCTGAGGAAGACAGTGGCCAGCGGGGCCGGTGCAGGGACCCTGGGAGGAGGAGACTGGAGAGGTCCAGGAGAAATGTGACAGGGTGCACTGAGGTGGGGCTCCGGAGGGAGATGGAACGGAAAAGGCAAGCCCTGGAGCTGACAAGCATGGAAGGAAGGGGCATGACCAGTGGGAACTATCACTGGGACTTGCTGTGCGTGAAGCCATGTCATGCTGTCACCGCCCGCGGCTCCCGTCAGGTGAGTCCATCCTGGCTGGGAGCCGCTTTACAGTTTCAGCATCGATGCCAACGGCCCCGGCGGTCATTGATTTTAAGCAGCGTGTTCGTCTGATACCAACAAGCGACACGTGAAGATGCCCGAGGCGAGGCGAGGCCAGGAGTGGCCGGCGCCCCAGCGCGGTGTCAGGAGGGGCCGCGGCCTGCCCCGGGCTCACCTCCTGGACGTTCCGCTTCACCCGGCTGTCAGAGGGATGCATGATTGTCCCCATCACTTTCATGTTGCCGCCGACAACCAGGGCTTCGTCCGGGGCGTCTGTGTTTATCCCTACTCGACCATGACAGACAACAGATTCTGGAACTTGTCCTCGCTGCCACAATGCATCACTGTCATTTTCAAACTGCCCAGGGTTAGAGGCCTGGAAAAATATGTAAATAGATTACAATTAAAGTTACAGTAGCAGGAATACATGCCGGTTTGTCTCCGGAGCAAAGGAAAACAGAATGTTATCGAAGTCGTTCACATAAGACTCCAACATTGGGCAGAACATTCTGACAAAGCCAAATTAACTTCAGGGACCTGGGAAAGCCACAGAGGCATCCCTAACCACGTCTCCCCCATAGAGGGAGCTCTGTAAGTCATGGTTTGAAACATCTGATCTCTTTTGCATTTCTCTGGAATTGAGAATGTGATAAATCATACCAGGTAGATGATAAAGAAGCAAAAGAAAACTAAAGATGATTCTCATTTCAGGGATAATAATAATGTAAAATTAGAACATTATTACATCAGAAAAGTTTACTAAAGTTCAGATAAATTTTAAAATGCCCTGCATTTAGCTAGTCCGTGATAGTTTCAAAGCACTCAGATATTTTTATATGCAATTGACAAGCAAATGATAATACAATATATTTAATATTCCTCAACTATTCTCTCAACACAGATGGTAATGAAGAATAATAACAGCTACATCTTTTGTGTGCTAATCCACACTGCAATTCTATAATATAGGTACTATTATCCTCATTTTATTGATACTGACACTCTGAAAGGATATGTTGTCCAAGAATACTTAGCTAATAAGTCCTGGAACTATACTTCCTCTGATTACTAAATAATGACTCCAACTGTGTCTATTTCGTGGTGTTGCCTTGAAGTAGCCATGGCATTCTTCAAAGACAGACCAAGTGAAACTACTGGACTACTCAAAGTTCTGAAAATTTTACTCAAATAAAAGAATCTGCTAAAGGATTTCCCACTGCACTTCCTTCCTTCCTCCCCTTGCTCCCCTGTAGCTGTGGAGTATATTTCCAAATATCTTTAAGTAGGGATCTCTTAATCCCTCAAAGTCCTCACAAAAAAAAATTAATTTGCTTTTAAGTTGCTGAGGCTAATTTTGAACCTGTGATCCTCCTGTCTCAGCCTCCTGAGTACTAGGATTATAGGCGTGCACCACCATGCCCGGTTAATTTGCTTTTAGAATGATGACCCATTCTTTGAATTTGATTCTTGCATGTTTTAGGCAGGTTGTCACAGATCCAGGCAAACAGCTGGGATGTCGATGAATACAGCGACTTCCCTGTTTGCCCTTCTGGTGGTCAAGAGACACTGCAATCTCAGCACCTGAGTATGCACAGCTTATCTCTGAAGGCCACTCAGGAATCCAGTAACAATGGTTTCTGCCAGGACAGAGACGGGAAGACCTTGAAACCAGGGTGGGAGGGAGATTCATTCCTCACTCTATACTCCCTTGGTATTTTTTTAATGTTTTACCAATTGCATGTGTCAACCATTACAATAAAATAAGTAAAAGAAACTATGAAGTTTATTTAGTTCTTTGTTGGGTTTCAGTTGGAGGACTTTCAGGTGTCTTTCACTTCCTATGCATTCCACCTGCCTGAACCCTGAGCTGCTTCGGAGACTCATCCATGGACGCCTGGTAGAAAAGAGCAATGAAAGAATGGGAGGTAACCGTTTTGGGCATTATTTCGTGTAGATTCACTTGAACAAAGAGCTTTTCTGCAAGGTCCCTGGAGCCCCCTTGGATGTGAATGGCAAATTGGCTTTGACTCAAATCCTTTTATAGCGGGCAGTCAACTAAATCCAAAGGTACGCCATATAAAATGTGGGTGTATTTTGCTCTGTGCTGAACATAATGGGCCACTTCACGGAAACAAAATAGGACCGTGATGGATTTTGTTGTTGTTATTGTTGTTGTTAATGAGCTTTGGAATAATTGTTATCATGTTGGTAACTTGATGCTGGAGCAGCAGATATAAGTAGATTTAATTTTTTGGAATAATTGCAACATTTTCACTTGGCTCTCATCAGATGAAAGCTCAAATTTCTAAAATATGCTCAAATCATTTTGAAAAGGGACATAAATCTATAATATTCTAAATAGCCCTAGGGAGGGGTCCTCATCAAGAAAGGGAAACATAAGATCTAGCAACTTATTTCACTTCTCTGGTATCCACAATTATCTGTCAAAGCAAACTGTAATGTACTAACTCCTTCCAGATTACAAGCTTGCATCCAGGTTCAGTGGTAACACCTGTAATCCTAGAACTTGGGAGGCTGAGACAGGAGGATGGCAGGATCAAGGCCAGCACACAATAACTTGGTGAGACACTGTTTCAACATAAAAAAATAAAAAGGGGGGCTGGGAATGTAGCTCAGAGGAAGAATGTCCCTGGGGTCAATCCCTAGTAACTAACACACACACACACACACACACACACGCACACAAATTATGAATTTGTGTTCACATGTGGCTCAATAGAGGTTAATAGATATCAAACACCAAAATAATTCATGAAAGTATCTAAAATACTTTTATCATTTGTCTCACAGCCTCATGTATTTAGGGAAGACGTGAACGAAATTCTAGTCTATGTTATGACATCAACTGTCTGTGTGACCTTGGGGCAGTCATTAATCTTTCTGTACCAGTGTCTTCCTTTGAAAAATAAAGATAATCATATACCCTCCTCAGAGGGTTATTGTGGGATTAATTGAACCCATATGTGCACGAACAGTTTGCAAAAATGAGGATGAATAGTCACGAATTCATCCTGGATGCGCTCCACTGGGCATGGCAATCTTAAACCTGCAATTGCATAATCTCCTCAGCGACGCGGGAGTGGCCTGATCCCCAGGGACTCCACTCGCAAAGAACTCAAGGTACAGAGTGCCCCCTGCAGGCGACTGGAAGAAGAACCAGCATCAGTAGTCACTTGAGTCCTACTCTAAGCCTGGAATGAAAAGCTGGGATTTCTTTGCTTCCCCATCCTTTAGGATTCGAAAGCAGCGGCCAAAGAGCTAATAGGAGGACTTGACCTCAGGAAGGCGGCTCTTAGGAAATTGATTTTTGCACTTTTGAAAGGGATTACAAAAGCCGGGTGTGGTGGTGCACGCTTGTAATCCCAGTACTTGGGAGGCTGAGACCAGAGGATCCAGGTTCCTGGCCAGCCTCAGCTACTTAGTGAGTCCCTCTGCAACTTAGTGAGAACCTGTTTCGAAATAAAGAATAAAAAACAGGGATGGGGTGTAGCTTGGAGGTAGAATGCCCCTGGGTTCAATCCCCAGTACTGCAAAAAAAAAAAGAAAGAAAGAAAGGAATTACAGAAAAACAAAAACCAAAAGGGGTCTAGAAATGCTCCCCACCACTACTATTCAAACGGTAGTCTGCAGCTCAGCACTGCAGCCTCTTCCTGGGAGCTTGTTAGAAATGCATTTTCTCAGGCATCCTTGACCTATTAAATAAAAAATTCTGTGGGTGCCAAATGTGTTTGCACACACTCTCCAGAGGATTCTTACTCATGATCTGGTTTGTTTTTGTTTTTGTTTTTGTTTTTGCGGAACTGGGGATTGAACCCAGGGGTATTCTATCTCCGAGCTACACCCCCAGCCCTATTTTTTATCCTTTATTTTGAAACAGGGTCTCACTAAGTTGCGGAGGGCCTCACTAAGTAGCTGAGGCTGGCTGTGAACCCAGATCCTCCGGTCTCAGCCTCCCAAGTACTGGGATTACAAGCGTGCGCCACCACTCCCGGCTTTCATGATCCAGTTTGAGAACTACTTCCTTATGCCATACACTCCAGGTCATGGGTTACCCCTTCCCTAGCTCTTACAAACCTCTGTAGGTTTCCAGCCACAGGTTGAAACAGACAATACTCTACAGATTGACTTCTTTGGAATCAATTTGGAGCAATTCCAACATTTTATTTATCCAACATTTGGATCAATAAAAATTCATCTGGTCCAGGAGTTGTGGCACATGCCTCTAATCTCAGTACTTGGGAGGCTGAGACAAGAGGATCATAGGTTCTAGGCCAGTCTCAGCAACTTAGCGAGACTTCAAAATATATATATATATTTTTTTTTATATTTATATATTTCAGAGGTAGAATGCCCCTGGGTTCAATTCCCAGTACCAAAAAAGATCATCTGACTTCTAGAAGAGGGTGTGTATGTGTGTGTGTGTGTGTGTGTGTGTGTGTGTGTGTGAGTGCTGGGAGAGGAAAGGTAGGTTTGTGGTCAGAAATAGGCAAGAGTCGGTGGAAGTGACTCTGCTCTGCTCTATCCCCCTCCCCCACCACCCTGACAACTGGACTGTGCCTATTGTCTTCCCTGCCCCTGGGTGTTGGTGTCCCACCTCAAACTATTGGTTTGCCGGCAATAGTTCTTTGGGGATGTGGACATTTCTGTTCTTCTGAGAAAGAAACTGAAATAATTTATTAGTTTTCAAAATGAAGAAATCCTAGAGTGTCTTTGAAAGGCTGACAAAAGTAATTGTCCCTCCTGCGTGCAATGTGGCACTCCAACCAGGTTTAATTAAGGGTTCAGAAGGAAAGTGGAGCCGAAGGAAAGCCCAGTCGTCAGCAAGGGGCATCTGGAGGCACTCCGCTGGGGGACGCGCCCAAAAACAAAGACCAGGAAAATAAGCCTGTTCTTTGGAGTAAACTTTGATTTCCATTAAATTGGTCAATTTACACCACAGGAGCGTAATATATTTCTAAGGCTGTTTTGATTGACAACCCAGATGAACAATTACTGGATCCTGCCCACTATTTCTCTCTCCCAGGAAAATCCCGACAAACATGGTGTCCTGGGCAGATCCCGGAGGCCTGAATCTCATCAAGGTGCAGCCCTGACAACTGCTCTTACCAAATAGTAAAACGTTTATCTCCACCATTTGGAGAACTGCTTCTTAGTCTACAAAAGGAATTTGCATTTGCTAAATGCAGTTTTCCCTTAATGTGGTCAGGTCTTGTAATGTCTTTTTTTTTTTTTTTTTTGCGGTACCGGGGATTGAACCCAGGGGCGTTCTACCTCCACGCTACGCCCCCGGCCCTATTTTTTATACTTTATTTTGAAACCGGGTCTCACGAAGTTGCGGAGGGCCTCACTAAGGAGAGAGAGAGAGAGAGAGAGAGAGAGAGAGAGAGAGAATGGGAGAGAGAGCTGAGGTTGGCCGCGAACCCCGATTCTCCGGTCTCCGCCTCCCAAAGTACTGGGATTACAAGCGTGCGCCACCACGCCCGGCGTAATGTCTTTAATTATTACATTTTTCTTCCTGTCCTTCATTCTGGAATTCAAACTAATAGAACAAAGCTTTGGCCTAAGAAGCCACTTTTGGTTCTTGTGTAGAATGTAGGCTGATCTGCACTCTACCCAACCCGTATGTATATACTGGGCCTGGGCACCACTGTCTAGAATGTCCAGGGCAGGAAATGTGTTCGGTGGACATTTCTAAAACTCACTGAATCGAACAGTAATGCCATTTCTTAAATTCAACTTTTTCTCTTGGTTATTTTAAATGTTCAACAATTAAATAAACTAAAAACCTGCATTTATTTTCATTTCTGTGTTTTGCGGTTAGAATGAAATAATATCAGTAAGGTATTTTGAGCCGGGGGTATGAAGGGTTCATGTTAGTATCACCATTATTCTCCTTGTTGTTTTTAGGGTAACCTTTGTGTTTCCCAGCACATTTATCAAATAAAGTATTATCTTTAACCAAAAATGATAACTAGGAGAATACCATACAATCATCTTTTGAAAAGAAAAACTTAAGCTGGGCATGGTGGCCTGTAATCCCAGTTACATGCCTGTAATCCCAGTAGTTGGGAGGCTGAGACAGGAGGATCACAGGTTTGAGGTTAGCCTTTTCAACTTTGTGAGACCCTCTGCAATTTAATGAGACCCTGTTACAAAAAAAAAAAAACATTTTTTTAAAAAGACTGGGGGGTGTAGCTCAGAGGTAGAATGCCCCTGGGTTCACTCTCCAGTACCAAAAAAAAAGAAAGAAATAGTAAATAACATAACAACCAATCTATGCTGAGTGCAACTTAACGTTTTTCATATTTATACTGAATGTGAAATTCAGAAACATTTCCACTCCTCCAAGCCATCATATGAGCTGTTGTCAGCGTGCTTTGGCTATGAGGAGGTACCGGTTAGCAGGGAGTTGCTGGCTCCCAGGGGCTGGAAAGCAGAGCTCCCTCCTGTCACTGCTGCTGTGACTTACACCGCAGCCCCACACAGCTTTGCAGCAGCTGCAAAGGAGGTTCTGCCACATTCTGTTCGCATTCTGCCACAGCCTCAGTAAAACAGGGCTGGGGGTGTAGCTCAGAGGTAGAATGCCCCTGGGTTCAATCTCTAGTACCACAATAAAATAAAACAAAACAAAACAAAATAAAATAAGGTTCGCTGGCACAGACAAGCAATCCCAGATTACATCAGATGAGCTAAGAGGGCCCTGACTTTTGTGAGAGGTGGATGGGCACCTCTGTGGTTGCCTCGTGGCTGAAGGAGAGAACCCTGAGGCCTGTCGTTTGCCTCCGGTTATTCCAGGTCTCGCAAAATCAGCCTGGGGCGTGTGTGGCCAGCCCTCACCCTGTGGTATCTGAACGCATGCGTGTTTTACATCATTTCTATCATTACTTCACCTCCAGTAAAATTTTGAGAGGTAACAGGGATTTCCACGAACAGACGGCTTATTATTTTTAATTGGCTATGAGAATGACAGAGGGCCCTTTGTTTCAGAACAGCTCAAGGCAGGGAAGGAGAGAGGCCACTTCCCCCAAGTGGGCAGATCTGCCCCAGAGGCTTAGATGGGCATGCCCGAAGTGGATGATTTTCCCTATTGGGGTTTGCAAGTCCTCCCTGCATGGCTTCAAAGACCTGTGGCAACACCGTCCTGCCCAGGCCTCTGGTTACCTGTTACGTCATGCCCCTGGCACTCCCAGCGGTGGCCAGCCAGACCTCACCCAGCTGCGGCTGCGGTGTTCTGTTTGGCTGCCAGGACTTCCGTCCCCAGCTGTGACCATTCTGCACACTGAGCCGTTCCTGTGTGCTAGACAGTGGCCCAGATGTCCTAGGTCACCGGCTACTTTGGGGTGCCAGTAGGCTTCCTGGCACTCTCCCCACCCTGGGGTTCGGGGTCCGAGAGAGCTGAGTTATAATCCAGGCTCCAACGTTCACAGGCTACGTGATCACGGACAGGTTACTTAGCCTCTTGAGCTTCCGTTCCTCTGGGTGTCGAGAATAGAATGTAAATGTGTAACTGTAAAATGATGTCACGTGTACATTGTTGAGCTGAGTGCCTACAACACAGACTAGAAGTCAGGACTTCTCAGCCTCGGCACCATCGACATGTTGGGAGGAATGATTCTTTGTGTATGGGGTTGTCCTATGCATTGTACAGTGTTGAGCAGCATCCTTGGTCTCTACCCACTGGATGACAATTGTGACAACCAAAAATGTTCCTGTAATTGTTGCCAAATGACCCTAGAGGGACAAAATTGCCCTTGGCTGAGAACACTGTGCAGAAACTAAAATAATAGTTTATGTTATTACCATCATCATCACTACCACCACCACCATCATCATCAATTAAGAAATGACATACTTCCAATATGTCACTGAAAATTCAAATTCTTCCTACAGAAGAGACAAAGCATATGAGATTCAGAAAAATCAGAGAACTGGGCTTACCCTTACAATGATCCTTTCAGAGATGTGGGCAGACAACAGATAGAACTGGTCTTGGTTAGCAGCGTACAGTCCAACCACCAGCATGAAGTATCTAACTCAGAAACAGCAAAGCAACCCGACATCAGGGAACAGATATACTTTGTGCAATCAAACACCACCCCAAGTTAGTCAATAGTGCACTTACCTTAGTTATCATCCTTTCCCTTCTGCTCTAAACTGTACCCCCAGTGAAAAGAGAGAACAGCTGATTTTTGTCCCGTTGGAGGTGTTTGTGAGCTGCTTTGCAGGCCCCAGAGGAGCAGGAAAGCAGCCTCCCTGGGGGGAGACCCTGGGGGGAGCCTGGGCTCAGCCCCCCAGTGCCACTTGGCCAGGTCTCATCCCTCTGCATGGGCCCTTAGCACAGCACAGCTCACAAACAATAGGAGGTCCCTGTGTCCAGAGACACCCAAGCCACATGTCCTAGGCCTTAAAGGAGGGTGACTCGGCAGGGTTTGCCCACCAGACTGAATCCTTCCTACCCTGACCTCTGGGCTGTGTATCCTGCACCTTCTCAGGTCTTCACTTTACCCAAAGACTTGAACCTGCCCTCCAATTGTTCCAGGTCAAGTTTCATCACCGGTATTTTAATTGCCCTTTCTTTTCTTTCTTTCTCTCTTTCTTTTTTCTTTTCTTTTCTTTTCTTTTCTTTTCTTTTCTTTTCTTTTCTTTCTTTCTTTTTCTCTTTCTTCTCTCTCTCTTTCTTTCTTTCTTTCTATCTTTCTTTCTTGTACTGGGGATTGAACTCAGGAATGTTCTACCTCCAAACGATACCCCCAGCCCCTTTTCATTTTTTATTTTGAAACAGGGTCTCACAAAGTTGCTGGAGGTCTTGCTATGTTGCTGAGGCTGGCTTCAAACCTGCAATCCTCTTGTCTCAGCCTCCCAAGTACTGGGATTACAGGAGTGTGCCACCATGCTCAGCTTAGACTATTTCTTAAAAATAAAAACTATCAAACTGGGTGCAGTGGTGCATGCATGTAATCCCAGTACTTGGGAAGCTGAGACAGAAGGATCACAGGTTCGAGGACAGCCTCAGCAACTTAACAATACCCTCAGCAACTTAGCAAGACCCTCAGCAACTTAGCAAGACCCTGTTTCAAAATAAAGAATAAAAAGGTAGAATGCCCCCAGATTCACTCTCCAGTACCAAATAAATAAATAAGTAGACCAATTAATTTTTTAAAAAACTATCAGAGATACTTTTGCTTTAAAACTGAATAAAAAACTTTACAATTTTCTCTGTAACACTCTATAGGTTCTTCAGTTCCTAGAGAACAAGAGTTCTCTCCTCTTATCTAAAATAAACCAGTAAGCTGGGTGTGGTGGCACATACCTGTAATCCCAGTACTTGGGAGGCTGAGACAGGAGGATCGCAGGCTCAAGGTCAGCCTCAGCAATTTAGAAAGACCTTGTTTCAAAATAAAAGTATGAAAAGGGCTAGGGATATAGCTTGGAGGTAGAACGTCCCTGGGCTCAACTCCCAGTACATAAATAAATAAATAAATCAGTAATAGTAATAAATGTTACTATTATTTTATTAACTGCCATTGAGAACGCAAAATGTGTCATGTGCTGGCTAAGCAGTTTACCTACATTATTTCGCGTAGGTCCCCACAATGACCTTGTTGGAGTAGGATGTTGCTATTACATTTTACAGGATAGGAAAATGCATCTTGGAGAGGTGAAGTTACACACCCAGCTAGCAAACAACTGTATCGAAAGTTCAAACTCAGTTCTGTCCAACACCAAAACATACATTCTAAAACCAGTGGTTCTCAGCAGGGCGGTGCACACCTGTAATCCCAGCACTTGGGAGGCTGAGACAGGAAGGTCGCAGGTTGGAGGACAGCCTCAGCAACTTAGCAAGGCCCTCAGAAACTCAGTGAGACTCTATTTCAAAATAAAGAATAAAAAAGGCTGGGGGTGTAGCTCAGAGGTAGAACACCCCTGGGTTGTATAACCAGTGCATAAACACGCACACAAAAATTAATTAATTAATTAATTAATTTTTTAAAAAAACAGCGGTTCTGCAACCTGAGCACACATCAGAATCACCTGGAGCATTTGTTAAACTACACGTTGCTCCGCCCTCTTCCTGGTTTTGATTCAGGGAGGCCTGAGAACTCGCATCTCTAACAGGCATCCAGGTATTGCTGTCTCTTGGCCCACGCTATGAGAACCACTGGTCTCAATCAAAAAGGCTACAGCAGTGCTCAGGACCAACACACAGGCTTGAGAGGTGTCACCAGGAGACGTGAACAGATGGTGGCTGTAGAGAGCCAGGCAGGACACTGGCACGGTGGGGGAGGGGTGACAAGAGAAGAACGGCATCCATGGGTGAATGGGACATGCAAATAGACTGGAAGCAAGTGGCTTAGGGAGGCCCTGTCTGGCGGCTAGCAGGGCCAGGAGGATCAGAGGCCCTGAGGCCACCTCCTCAGGGCCAGTGGTTGCCGCCCGGCATGCTTGGTGGCACCAGTACCTCTGGTCGGGGTTTGGCTTGCCCTTCTTTCGCATGTTGTTCGCAGTGGTTTCGCTGAAGTGTAACCGTCCCAGTGTTACTTTAGTGACCTGGTCAGCTGGTAGGTCAATTCTAAAAAACACAGCAGAAATACCAAGAGACAGTAAGAGAACACAGAGTCCTTGACTGTCCTGTGTGTTTAGCGGTTTAGAGCCCAGCGCTCCTCACGCTATGGAGGGCAGTTGATTCTGGCACTGGTATTAGTCACCAGTCCACAGCATGGTCAGGAGTGGAGACCACAGAATGACTCTTGAACACTAAGACATGCTCACTCGGCAGAAGCTCTGCCCAGAGTTTGTCACTCCTAAGGGTACCTTATGCGCCTGACACCACACATGGGTTGTGTTTTCTCCACAGCAGGGGAAAAAGGACACCTTTCATTTGTGCTGCTGCCTCTATTGCTAGAGCACTCAGCTCCGGACAAGCACTTTCTCTGGGTTTTTCGTGAACGCCCCGGCTTCTCCTTTTGCATTTGTCCTCTCCTAGCCTAACCATGGGAGGCAGCTTCCTCCAAAGGAAGGCTGCGCCCAGCCTGCCCGGGCAATGGAGAACTGGTTGCACCAGGCAGGTTGAGTGCTGTTTGTTCAAATGCCTGGACCCTCCAGGCTGCAGGACCAGCTTCTTCCCAGCCCAAATGACATTGCCGAGGTCAGAACACTGAGATGTCCCAGCTGCATCTCAGCCAAGTGAGCCACAGAGTGAATCCCACTGTGATCACCCGAGAGAGAGGACTCTAACTTTGGACTGCCATATTGCTGTGGATACTACCAGCAGTGCATGCTTTTCATCTTGAAACCATCTATCAATGTGCCTTAAAGAAATAAGAAAAAATGGCCAGGTGCAGTGGTGCATGCCTGTAATCCCAGTACTTGGGAGACTGAGACAGGAGGATCACGGGTTCAAGTCCAGCCTCAGCAATTTAGTGAGAACCTCAGCAACTTAGTGAGATCCTGTTTCAAAATAAAAAATAACAAGGACTGGGGGTATAGTTCAGAGGTAGAATGCCCCTGAGTTCAATCCCCAGTACCACACACACACCAAAAAAAACAGAAAAAGAAAAAGTGAATTGTATGCACAGCATGAATTGGGAACCCTGAAATTCATTCATTCACATCATGCTAACTTAAATGAAAAATTAAAAGAAAGCTCTAGTTATAAACTATCTTAAGGGACCAAAGTTATTAGGTTGTTAGCAAGGTTGATAGTAATAAAGGATTATAAAAAGAATGATTTTAAATGGATCTTTTTATAAAGAATTTTGCAATGATTTCAATGTATTTTCCAGCTTTATTTTTATTGATAAATGTGTGTTCATATTAGCATTACTATTACTAATTTAGATTCTACAGTGAGTTTCATTTTATTTATTCATTTATTTATTTATTTGTTCCTGTACTGGGGATTGAACCCAGGGGCATTCTACCTCCAAGCTACACCCATAGTCCTTTTTTATTTTTTATTTTGTAGCAGAGTCTCGCTAAGTTGCTGAGACTGGCCTCAAACCTGCGATCCTGGTGGCCACCATGCCCAGCTGGAATTTCATATTAAATAAGTAAAATAAATTAGATGATAGATCTTCCCAAAACATTCACCATGGAATTCAGAAAAAAAAAATTCTTACTTAACAGGATTGAAAACTTTTTTGCTTCTATCTGCTTGGGACTGTTCAATAGCAATTATTTGATTGGTAGCTTCTGCCTGTATGGAACAATAAAAGGTAAATTACTTTAAAAACTAATACATTTATTTATTAATTTAAAAAAGTTCACTAGTAGAGAATACTCAGGTACTTAAAAAGTTTTTCAAGGCACTATGCTAGGTTCTGGGCAGGAACTATAAATGACAGAAAAGACATAGAAGATCGTGGTTCCTGCCTTAACACAATGCACTTTTGACGAGAAAACAAGTAGATACCTACAATATTACACCATGAAAGCACAGGACAACAGAGTATTTCAGGTAAGCAGTGAATAGAGTGGACTAGTATAGATGGTTGAAACATTAGGAGCAAAACATGGGAGCAAGGTAATCAAAGGATACATGCATTCCTTCCTTCCTTCATTCATTCATTCTGCAAATACCCACTGAACACCTACTTTGTGCCAGGCACTGCTCTAAACATTAAAGGTAAGAAGTGAATGAAACTAACTGAAATCCCTGCTCTTGGGGAAGCTCCATTCTAATACGAAGAAACAATGTTATATAATATAAATAAATAAAATATAGGAAATGGCATTTATTCAGCCCCTGCTACATACCCTACTTGCTATTCCATGAAGAACATAATACACAGCTTGTGGGTGTTCACGTAGTAACAGTCTTTCTGGAAAGTGATTGGGCAGCCAACATCAAGAGCTTTAATAATGTTCACATCTTTGATGTGTAAATTCCCTCTTTGGAATTTGTACTAATGCAAAGCTGGGTGCATGCAGATGTTCAGTGCAGTTTTATTACAACTATAAAAATTTTGAAATAAATGAAACTTCCAACTTAGGGAGGCCCTGTACAACTGAGTGAGACCCTCTTTCAAAATAAAAAATAAAATAGGGTTGGGGGTGTAGCTCAGAGGTAGAATCCCCTGGGTTCAATCCCCAGTACCACAAAAAAGAAAAAAAGAAAGTTTCAATAATACAGGAATAAATATTATGCCTCCACACAACAGAAAACGTTATCATCTTTGTAAATAATATTTATGGGATCCCTAATAATATAATTTATTTTCACAATATAATATCAGCCATATGAGATTAATTTAATAATAGGAAAAACTAGGCTACCAAATGGTGCATCCCAAATACAAATGAATTTTCTCTCTTCATACATTTCTATTATATTCCAAAATTTTCACAGTGGAATCCTATTACTTCCATAATAAGAAAATATATTTTGTTGTTGTTTGTTTGCTTGTTGCTGGCATTTATTTATTTTGTTTAGTTTTATTATTGTTGTTGTTTAGTTTTAAATGGTTGATGTGTTCTGTAGCAAGTCCCGTTTTAGGAGACTCTAGGCACAAGCCCATGTTGACCATCAGAATTAAATATGTGGATAAAGGCTACTCTTCCCCCTAAGGAAGTGGATATGAGGTGATATTTGGAGGAGGGGAGTACTGGGGATTGAACCCAGGGGCATTCTACCTCCAAGGTACACTCCCAGTCATTTTTTTTAAGCTTTTGTTTTTAAAAAGGGTCTCACTAGGTTGCTGACAGTCTCACTAAACTGTTGAGGCTGGTCTCAAACCCTCGATCCTCCTGTCTCAGCTTCCCAAGTACTGGGATCACAGGTGTGTGCTACCATGCCCAGCATGAGGTGATAATTTAATAAACACTTTTTGGCTGCAAAGGAGTCATACTACCTACATTCTAAACCCAGCTCTATCACTTACTATCTTGGATGAACTGGACCTCAGTTTCCCCTCTGTTAAACTACAGAAAAGGGGCATTGACTAAATTAGTCATTTTTAAAGTCAGACACTTCTTAGAAAATCTGGTAAAAAAAAAAAGAGTCTACTCCACATGAAAGTGCACCATCATCAATAAGAATAAAATAACTAAGAATAAATTTAGTAAATAAAGTACTAGCTTTATACACTGAAGATTACAAAAGCTATAGTCTGAAGTAATACTGTGCCTGTTTCTGAGCTCAGCCTTCAGAAACTGGCAGCTTCTACTGCCTCTGTTTGGAGTGTGTGTGTGTGTGTGTGTGTGTGTGTGTGTGTGCACCCACAGTGCTGGGGATTGAATCCAGGGATGAGATACATCCCCCAGCCCTATTTTATTTTTTATTTTCAAACAGGGTTTCACTAAGTTGCTGAGAGTCTTGCTAAGCTGGTGAGGCTAGCCTTGAACATGTAGTCCTCCTGTCTCATCCTCTCAAGTACTGGGATTACAGGCATGTGCCACCACACCCGGCTTCTTGGAACACTTCTTCTTGAAGCCCATCTACCATGCTGTGAGGAAGCTCAAGCTAACCTACAGAGAGGTCCACATGGAGAAGAGCTAAATCTTCCAGCAACAGTCCCACTTGGGCTCCAGCCAGCAGTCAGCCCCATTGTGACAGTCATGAGTGAGCCACCTCGGAAATGGCCTAGCAGAGCTGCCCTAGCTGATGACTTCTGAGCAGAGATGACTTGTCATAGCCAAACATTGACCAAGTTGCAGCTTTGTGACCCAAATCAATGCTATTATTTTAAGTCAGTTTGGGGATGGTTTATTATGCAGCAATAGACAGCTAAGCCGGTTCATACACGTTGACTGAATTAAACTGAACTAAATAAAAGATTTACCTTGATTCCAAAAGCTTTTAAGTAAAACATTTCTATTGGCTTTAGGCCCATTTGGGTTTTAACAAATTTCGGACTTCCCCAAACTTGAATGTGGATGGTTATCTGAAAATGGTTCTTCTTTTGGCAAACAAAAGCTTCATCTGCTGGTGAGAAATTAAATCCTTTGTCTGTGACAACTCGGTAGCCCACCTCAGGCCTATGAAAAGAGGAATCAAGAAATCAATTTTATAAATATTTTTTTCTATCAACAATACCAATTATATAAACATTTCAAGGAAATGTATTGCCTCTTCTTTGTTTAATCAATAGACTTTTCGAATTTTTACTGAGGAAATGAAAATAATCTTTCAAAACACAGCTGGCTTCCTCTCCCAGCTTTTTATCCTCTCACATGGAAGAAGCACAATTTTGATCAAATGGAAGCATTGTTTTCTTAGACCGCCTTTCCCCTTTGTGCTTTCTAAACTTTTAATTTGACTCCATAGGACAATAGAAAGATGTAGGCCAGAAGTTGAGAAATCACCATATTACTCAGAAATGTCTGGGATAGAATTAATCTCCTCCTTTCCTTTAAAACAAAAAAGGCTCCAAGTTTCTTCAGCTCCACCAGATTCAAATAGTCACTCAGCCGAAAGACTATTCAGCCCACTGGTGGGTGTATGAAAAAGAAGACTGGTCAGAACTACCAGGAATAGCCTTCCACCAAATTAACCACAGCCAGCCATTCTGCTGATTGCAAACTGTTTTTACTAGAGTATAGTCATTTCCTTCTTATCCTCCCAATCTGCTAAGGCACTGGAAACCTACTATGGTGATTTCTTCTGCAGGAAGGAATGGTGGTGGGACTGCTAATCCAACTTTTGCTTTATTTGTCTTATCATTGCTATTTCTCAATAGCAATGCTTTATGTACAACATGCTTAACAAAATACTTTAAAATGTTAATAAAAGAAAACATCAAATGCATAACATTATCAAGTAGAGAAGAGAATATAAAAGTTGGAAATTTCTTTGGTGAGTTTTTCCCCTACAAGTTGTAGATATGATTTTTGTGTGTATACGCGTGCGTGTGTGTGTGTGTGTGTGTGTGTGGTACTGGGGATAGAACCCAGGGGCATACTACCTCCAAGCTGCACCCCCAGCCCTATTTTTTAATTCTTTATTTTGAAACAGGGTCTCACTAAGTTGCGGAGGGCCTCACTAAGTAGCTGAGGCTGGCTGCGAACCCGGATCCTCCAGTCTCAGCCTCCCAAGTACTGGGATTATAAGCGTGCGCCACCACACCAGCTTGGAACATGATTTTTAATTCATCAAGGTTTTTGTTTTTAAACAGGGTCTCACTAAGTTTCTGAGGGCCTCACTAAATTGCTGAGGCTAGTCTTGAACCTGTGATCCTCCTGTCTCAGCCTCCCAAGTACTGGGATTACAGGAGTGTGCCACCATGCCTGACTCAGGAAGGTTCTTAAATATGGATTCCCACTTCCCCCAGGAAATAAGTGACTTCCCAGAACCATGAGTGGAGGAGGACCAAAGTCACTCTGCTCCTGTGTGAATCTTTGCCTCCTGAGATATCAATTTGAATGGCTGACATTACATTAAACAACATAGAATTTCTAAATTTTGCTCTAATTCCAGAAACTATTAACACGTCTCTTGGGAAAAGTGCTCATGTTCTTTGCAAGTTAAGCGGTCATTGATCACCTTCATGTAGCTGATCAGTCAAAGGCATCACAATCCAGTGCCCGCCAGCAGCAAAAGGAAAATCCACTGGATGAGGAATTTGATAAAACTACATGACTTATGCCATCTGGGAACTTTACACAGACACAGGTTTCTAGAATTAATCTGTTAATTTGCTCATCTAAAGGCTAGATGGATAGAATTGTACAGATTTTACTACAGAAGGTAATAAGAACTGTCTTGGTTGAGGAAAAAAAGGAATTTTTTTTTTTTTTTTTTTTTTG